>JAJOOR010014459.1:0-16520 GCA_036250505.1 Solanum acaule | reverse complement strand
GAACTTTAGAGAACTTGAATTTTTGTAGGATTTTAGAACTTTATAAGATTGTGAATGTTAGAAATCTTGAATTATTGTAGGATTTTAGAACTTTAAGTTGTGAACTTTACAAAACTTGAATTTTTGTAGGATTTTAGAACTTTAGGTTGTGAAACGTTAGAAATCTTGAATTATTGTAGAATTTTAGAACTTTAAGTTATGAATTTTAGAAAACTTAATTTTTTGTTGGATTTTAGAACTTTAAGTTGTGAACTTTAGAGAACTTGAATTATTGTGGGATTATAGAACTTTAGGTTGTGAACTTTAGAAATCTTGATTATTTTAGGATTTTAGAACTTTAGGTTGTGAACTTTAGAAATCTTGAATTATTGTGGGATTTTAGAACTTTAAGTTGTGAACTTTAGAAATCTTGAATTATTGTAGGATTTTAAACTTTATGTTGTGAACTTTAGAAATCTTGATTTATAGAATTTATGAACTAATTATTAGGTTGAACTTTAGAAATCTTGATGAAATATAGTCTCTATGAACTATTTGTAATTTTGAAACGAATTTTGAGAGACTTTATAAGTCTTTAAATTGTGATTTAGATATTTTTGAATGTTAATCTAAGTTTGTTGTTTTATATTTTGTGTAGCTTCTTTATAATGTTTTGTGTTTGATTGGGGCTGAACTGAACCGAATTGAATTGAATTGCTTTTGTAGATGGACAGCAGACACTGCCAATTTCTGCTGTCAAAAAAATTGCAGAAAAGTGACAGACAGGGTGGTTTTGTCCATCGCTTTTCTAGATTTAATTTTTTTAAAACCCAAAAAAGCGATGGACAGGGTCCTTTAGCCCATCGCTTTTTTTAATTTTATTTTTTTTAAAACCAAGAAAAGCGACAGACAAGGTCCTTTAGTTCGTCACTTTTTTGGATTTTTCAAATTTTTATTTCCAAAAAAGCGACGGACGGCGTCTCATTGTCCGTCGCTTTTCAAGATTCTAAAAAAATTAAAAATTAATTAAAGCGACGGAATTCGTCTCTTTTTTTAAAATTTTAAAAAAATAAAAATAAAAAAAGCGACAGACGGTGTCGCATTCTAAAAAAAAAAAACAAAAGCAACGCAGTCCGTTGCTTTTGGAAAAGCGTCGAGCCAAAGCGACGAGATTGACTGCGTTGCTTTTGGCCAAAAAAGCGATGCAGTCCGTCGCTTTTTTACATCTCTTTTTGGCAGTTTTTTAGTAGCGCGTATCTCAAGAAAGGTTTTCTTGATTGTTCTCCTTCAAACTAGGGTTTCAAGGCTTCTAGTCAAGTTCTTCTTCAAGATTCTTCAAAAACCTTGTTCTTTCAGGTATGTAAGCCTATCATAGTGTTGGAATAGTTCATCCTCACGCCCTATCATAGTGTCCAATTCGCCGTAAGATTGAAAATGGACCATAAAATTTGGGGGACAATTTATTATGAATACTCAGTCGCATGGAGCGCTGCATGTAAGGATGTAAACGAAGTCATACAAGTGACCCTGGAGCAAATTCGACGTCACGATGGCCCTTATCATAATATTCCTTCATTCGTTGTTGTGCTGCTTGTAACCGAATTCGAATATCACCCAAGATGTGATCACGTTCCAGCAATGCATGTTCAACATCTTCTACCCGAGTGGTCCCAGGCACATATGAAAGCAAACGAGGTGGGTCATGACCATAAACAACCTTGAAGGGTGTGGTTTGTAATGTCAAATGAAAAGATGTGCTATAACAATTTTATGCCCCTGGGACCCAAGCAACCCACTTTCGAGGTCAAGTACCAACAAAGCAGCGAAGATACTTTTCAACAGTACGGTTAACGACCTCTGTATGCCCATCTGTTTGTGGGTGGTAAGCAGATGAGAATTATAGTTTAGTACCATTCAAGTGAAAGAGTTCCTTCCAAAAAGTGCTAGTAAAAACCGCATCTCTATCACAAGTAATAGTTTCAAGTATCCCATGCAAGGGAACAATCTGCTCAAAAAATACCTGAGCCACACGAGCAGCTGTGTATGGATGAGCTAATGGTATGAAATGAGAATATTTTGAGAACCATCCACTACTACAAACAAGACTGAATCCCCCTAAGACTTGGGCAAGCCATCAATAAAATCCATGGAGATGTCTGACCAAATGTGAGTTGGAAGCTGGAAAGGTTGTAACAATCCTGCGGGACTTAAATGTTCAGATTTATTGCGTTGACACACCAGGCAGGCAGCGACATATGCAACAATGGTCGTTTTCATACCTTTCTAGTAGAAATCTCCACGAATTCGGATTGCATTTCAGATGAAACATTATTTTCCAAATCGCAATTATCTCATCAGCAATGTTGGGATGAGAAACTAAAGCTTAGTTGCTTAAACTAAAACTAAAACTAAAGTTGGGTGGTTTAAAATGTTGTCATTATGTGCATACACTATACCATACATCTGAAATTATCCACGAAATTGTTGTATCCAAAGAATTCTAACGTAGTTCTTGATTTTAGTTCAATTCTTGAACAATGGAGGTTGTGACTTGTGAATTCTTTTGTGTTGTTGATCTTTGGTAAAAGTTATTTTTCCCAAAAAGATTGTTGGAATTCCTCATGTATTCATGTGAACTTCTTGAATATCCTATGTTTTTTATTCATCCACTTTATAATTAATAGGAGTATTCCTGTGAACTTCTTGAATATATTAAGTTTTTTATTCATTTGTAGACAGTGAAGTTTTATTGATAAATCCATACTAAATTTGGATTAAATCTTAAATTCATGATACGTTGATCAAGTCAAATTACTGGTTAATAAAGTTGAATTAATATTTAAGTCAAAATTATATGACTTAAATCAAGTCCAAATAACATTTGGGCCAGTCCATTAAGTTGACAAGATGAGCCCAACTCATGTTCTTCAGGCCCAATGGTCAAATTTGCTTGGACCAAAATACCCCTCAAGCCCTAGCTCAAGCCTATATAAAGAGGTCTTCATAAGACTAGAATACATATAGACACATACATACACACAAAAAATACATAATTGCTCTTCAGTGGTGATCTGCAAGTCTTCCGCATACAAAGAAGTCTTCGCTCCAAGTATTGAGCTGCAAGTATTCCGCCAAATCAAGAACATATGTGAGAGAAGAATCAGGGGATTACATATCTTTTTAAGATATTTTATAAAGATTGTAACCTTCGCATTAATTCAAATACAAATATTATTGTTTCCTTGCTATTTTTCTTTCCAGTTTGCTGTATTTTAGGGACGAAACTTTAGGCGCATACAAATTGGCATGCCCAGTGGGACAATCTTTACCTCCCATCTCTTCTCTTCAAGACAACCAAATTTCAAAAACACTGAGATGACTTTCAAGAAGATCAACTCGAAATCCGCATCTGCATCCAAATCTGGATCTACATCTGTATTCGCATCTGGATCAAAATCTCCATCTGCATTGACATCAAAATCCGCATCTGCATCTGTATTCGCATCTGCATCTGTAAAAACTGATGGATCCAAGTTCTGCATCGATGTCAAAAGCATCCTCGATGTTACTGCGGGAAGCATGGGACGTATGACAGGGAACCAAGCCAAATTGCTGGGACAACAAGTCTCACAAATGCCGTCTGAATCTGCTACTGACTTTGGTTTGTCTCCAAAACATGTGAAGTCTCCTACAAAAGCTGCAAAAGAAGACATCGCCGAAATGGTTGAGAGGGTTCTTGCCCAATTGAACCCATCTACATACGAGAAGTCCTTCGCTTCGGCTGACAATGATGTCTTAAGCACGGGATCTACCCCACATAACATGTTTGCATCTCATGTTAAGGAAAATCAACACTACTCTCTGCAACCTACTATGGTAATGCAAGCAATGGTGACTAACACTTCATCCGTAGAAGAACAACTTGTGAGCTTGACAAGAGCTATTGAAGGCTTGACCAAGTATGTTCAAGATCAAGATGCTTGAATTGTTAAGCTAACTGATAGGGTGGAGGGCATGATGGATGAAGAATCAAGTCATGCACCTGGAAAACATCTACAAGTCCAAGAGACAGTCGATCGCCCCATAAAACAAGTTGAATATGCTAAGGAGATCCAAGTTTCTTCGGAAGGAACGAACCCGATCAACCAAATCAGGGAGTTCATCATGGGGACCATTAAAGACAAGTACGAGGTTGCTATAAAATCCTCCTTGACATATTCAAGGCCATACACTGCAAAGATTGATAGTTTGAAAATGCCTGCCGGTTATCAACCTCCAAAGTTTCAGCAGTTCGATGGTAAGGGAAGCCCAAAGCAACATATGGCGCACTTCATTGAAACCTGCAACAATGCTGGAACATATGACGATTACCTCGTCAAACAATTTGTCCGCTCCCTTAAGGGCAATACTTTTGATTGGTACACGAACCTTGAGTCTGGTTCCATTGATAGTTGGGAACAAATGAAGCAAGAATTTCTCAACCGCTTCTATAGCATAAGACGTACTGTAAGTATGGTGGAACTTACAAACACACGTCAGCGAAATGAAGACCCGGTCTTTGACTTTATCAACCGATGGAGTCATGCAAGTCTAAATTGTAAAGATATACTTAGTGAAGCTTCAGGCATAGAGATGTGCATTCAAGGTATGCATTGGGGTCTCCGTTATATCTTGCAAGGCATAAAGCCTAAAACTTTTGAAGAATTGGCCACTCGCACTCATGATATGGAGTTGAGCATGTTGTCGATTGGAACTGAAGTAGGGAGGAGTGATGACCCAAAATACTGCAAATATCATCGGTTGGTTGGACACCCTATCGAGAAATGATTCGTCTTCAAGGATAAAATCATGGACTTAGCTTGTGAAGGGAATATTGAACTTGAAGATGAGAAATTGAGTTCAAACCAAGTCAGTGTCGCTTCTGACTTACCCAATTCGGTCATGACCAGCAATTTTGTTGAAGGAAATATAGAGCAAGACATTCCAAACATCAATCAGAAAAGAATGATTAAGTTTGGAAACTTCGAGCCCATTGATGTAAATAATTTGTTATCTCCTTCTATACTAAGTGATATGGATTCTATAGGAGAGGGATCAACAATAGAAGATGAAAACCTAGTAGATGATCTTGATGATTGGGGATGGACTTTTGTGACTCACTGTAAACACTGAAAAGTGCATTCGCATAAGGAGTCAACAAAGCAACACGTCAGGGAAGAGATGGTAAGGAGACCCAAAACCAAAACTTTGATCGTGCATTCAAAGAAGAAGGAAATAAAGGTGCACCACTACCAACAGTTGTGGCGACCAATTACATTAGGAGAATATTTGCCAAATTGGTGTCCCACCAAGTTCACATGCAATGGGACAAAGCTCTATGTTGTAATGTCGATGAAAAGAAAGTGAAAGATGCAACTCCATCATGTCCATCACCAAAAGATGCTCCAAAGTTGTCTCCTGAAGTTGAAAATTCATCATGTCCATCACCAAAATATCTGCACAGTCATCTCCTGGAGTCGAAAATGCATGTATGGCCGAAATCACATTCTTTGACGATGATCTTCTATTTGGTGACACATTTCATAATCGCCCTTTATTCATGGTTGGTTTTGCACGTAAGAAAAAGGTGAATAGAATCCTAGTCGATGGAGGATCTGGAATCAACATCCTTCCAATTCGCACAATGAAAAAACTTGGGGTATCAACAACAGATCTTACTGATAGTCACTTGATGATCCAATGATTCAATCAAAGAGGACAAAGGTCCATAGGGAACATCAAAATAGACCTTACCATCGGAGAGTTGCAACCAAGTGTGTGGTTACATGTAATTGATTCAAAGACTTCATATAACATTTTGCTTGGTAGGTCGTGGGTACATGAGAACAAAGTAATCACATCTACCTACCACCAATGTTTGAAGTATTATGAGGATGGAGTTGCAAAAAGGATTATTGCGGATGATAATCCATTCACTGAAGCAGAAGCTCACTTTGTTGACGCAAAGTTTTACTTGAAGAAATATTCCATAAAAGTTAATGACATTGAATCCGAAGATGTCGGACTCCTTAACAATATGGCTAAGCTAGCGATCGGTAAGGCAAAAGTCGCAAACAAGGAAGATTCAAAGCTTGGCAATCCAAACAAGATGCCTAACGTGATTAGTGCTTTTTCAAGTAAAAAGGTCACACCCATTCTTTGTTATGTCCCAAAGAAAAATGAGGACAAAGGACACCCTCTCAAGTTGCGAGAAAATGCGCTGGAAGGGTTAACCCTTCCTGTAAGGCGAATTGATATGATAAAGTCATCCACAAAATTACTTGGGAAGTCTGTGGCTCCTAAGTCATTACATCACAGAAAATTTGTGTCCCCTAATTCACCCCTATATGAAGCACTCCCAATGAAGCGTACAGAATAAGGTTTTGATCCTAACGCTTACAGGCTGCTAGCAAAAGCTGGATTCAATCCTAACGAACCATCAAAATTGGGGAAGCTTCCTTTAGAACCTGCTATGAGGCAACAACGTGAAGGGTTGGGCTACAAACAACCTCCACCTATCCGCATCTCCATAAAAAGGGTAAGCAACAACTATATAACTGTGGAAGATGAGTCTACTAATTCTAACGAAAGGCATTCTGTCTTCGATCGACTTGGAAGCGCAACGAAGAGGATTACTGTATTTGAGAGGTTAAGGCCATTGAGGAAGAAAAACAAGGTTTGGAGAAATACCAAGAGTATGCAAGCATCTGCTTTACCAAAATCTCAAAATGCTCCTAAAGACTTTCAAAGTCTGATCCCTTCTAGAATGAGGCGGCAGACGAACATTGTAGTCTCATGTGGAGAAGTACTAAAGGCAAAGTCGCATGTTGTGGTCTACACCAAGCAACGTGATGAAGATGAAGAAAGTGTTGGCTCTTCATATCACGTTACTACATAAGATAAAAGGCATATTTTTTTCCCTAATTAAAATTGATGGAGAGTTGGAGAATGTTTCATGGTGTTACCATATATCTTTCAACGATGGAGAACCTCAAAAAGATGAAGATGTTAAAGATGTTCCACCCGAACTTGAAGAAGGAGTAAAGGTGACAGTTGATGCATTGAAAGACATCAATCTTGGAACTGATGAAGATCCAAAACCTACTTATGTGAATGCTTCACTGGCGAGTGATGAGGAAAAGGCCTACGTTGACTTACTCAAAGAGTATAAAGATGTATTTGCCTGGAGTTACAAAGAAATGCCTGGATTAGATCCGAAGGTAGCAGTCCATCATCTTGCTGTGAAAAGCGGTGCACGTCCCATCAAGCAAGCTCACCGGCGTTTTAGGCCTGAATTGGTTCTCGTGATTGAAACTGAAGTTAACAAGCTTATTGAGGTTGGCTTTATCCGTGAAGTTAAGTACCCCACATGGGTTTCAAGTATTGTCCCCGTGAGGAAGAAGAATGGGAAAATTCCAATTTGTGTTGACTTTAGAAATCTCAATAATGCATGTCCCAAAGATGAATTTCCACTTCCTATCCCCGAGCTTATAATTGATGCCACTACTAGGTATGAGGCGATGACTTTTATGGATGGTTCATCCGGCTACAATCAAATTTGCATGTCGCCAAAGGATGAAGAGTTGACCGCATTCCGCACTCCTAAGGGTATTTATTGCTACAAAGTAATGCCTTTCGATTTGAAGAAGGTATGAGCAACATACCAAAGAGCTATGCAAAACATCTTTGATAACATTATTCACAAAAATGTTGAATGTTATATTGATGATATAGTAGTGAAATCAAGAAAAAAGTGTGATCACTTGCAAGACGTGAGGATGGTGTTTGATCTACTACGAATGTAGCAACTTAGAATGAATCCTTTGAAATGTGTGTTTGGAGTTACTTCTGGAAAATTCCTTGGCTTCATTGTACAACATCGAGGAATAAAAATTGATCAGGTAAAAGTAGATGCAATTCTGAAGATGGTCAAGCCAAGAAACATCTATGAATTGAAGAGTCTATAAGGGAAGTTAGCCTATCTAAAGAGATTATCTCGAATCTAGCAGGAAAGTGCCAACCATTCAGCCGTCTTATGAAAAAGGGCACTCTTTTTGAATGGGACCAAGCTTGTAGTAATGCCTTTGAGAGCATCAAGTCTTACTTGACAAAACCACCAGTTTTAGAGCTCATGTTCCTGGAAAGCCATTGATACTTTACATATCAGCTCAAGAAAGATCAGTGGGAACACTCTTAGCCCAAGAGAATGGCGAAGGGAAAGAAAATTCCCTTTACTACTTGAGTAGGATGATGACACCAAATGAGTTGAAGTACTCGCCAATCGAAAAGCTATGTTTGGCCTTAGTCTTCTCAATTAAGAAGATGAAACACTACTTTCAAGCTCACGTCGTCCGTCTTATTTCTAAAGCCAACCCCATCAAATTTATGATGTCGAAACCTATCCTCAATGATCGACTAGCAAGATGGTATCTCTAGTTTCAGCAATTTGAAATTGTGTATGTTCCTCAAAAGGCTGTGAAAGGGCAAGCATTGGCATACTTCTTAGAAGACCACCCGATACCTGATGATTGGGAAGTCATTGATGAATTACCTGATGAAAATGCAATGGTTGTTGAAGTTCAATCGCCTTGGAAGATGTATTTTAATGGGGCCTCACATCGCGAAGGAGCTGGTGCTGGGGTGATATTTGTCACTTCTCAAGAGGAGATCTTATCGTATTCCTTCACCTTAACGCAATGTTGCTCCAATAATGTTGCAGAATATCAAGCCTTAATACTTGGGCTTGAAATGGCGGTTGATCTGAAGCAATTGCAATTACAAGTTTTTGGAGACTCTGAATTAGTGATCAATCAATTGTTGGGTAGCTATGAAGTCAAAAAGCCAGAATTGTGTCTCTATCATGACTATGCACAAAATTTGATTAGATGGCTCGGAGATGCAACTCTTCAACATGTTTCAAGAAAGGAGAATAAGAAAGCTGATGTTTTAGCCGCTCTGTCTTCAACTTTAACTCTGCCTAATCAAGCGCAAATCACTATCTGCCAAAAATGGATAGTACCACCGGATATGGATGAAGAAAGTAAGTTTGAACATTTTGTAGCTGTCTCACAAGCTAAGATAGTCGATTGGAGACATGCTCTGATTGATTACTTGTGTTACAATATACTCCAGAAGATCCAAAGAGAAAGACCGAAATTCGTTGTCGTGCTCCTAGGTTTCTTTACTACAAAGATACTCTATATCGAAGATCATTCGAGGCGGTCCTCTTGCGTTGTTTGGGGGAAGAAGAAGCGATTCAAGTTATGCAAGAAGCACATTCTGGAGTTTGTGGATCACATCAATCTGGGCCCAAGTTACACTTTCATATAAAAAGAATGGGGTATTATTGGCCAACAATGGTAAAAGATTGCTTGGATTATGCTCGAAGATGTCAAGCACGCCAATTTCATGCAAACTTTATGCACTAACCTCCTGATGTATTACATCCAACTGTTGCATCTTGGCCATTTGATGCTTGGGGGGCTAGACATGGTTGGACCACTACCTAAATCTTCTAGTGGTCACTTGTACATCTTAGCTGTGACAGATTACTTCTCAAAATAGGCTGAAGTTGTAGTCCTCAAAGAAGTAAAGAAGGAAAATGTTGCAAACTTCATCAGGGTGAACATCATCTATCGTTTTGGCATTCCTAGTTATCTACTAGCAGATAATGGAAATCCATTAACCAATAAATTGATGGATAAGATCTGCGACCTTTTTGGCTTCAAGCAATGTAATTCATCAATGTATTATGCTGCTGCAAATGGACTAGTTGAAGCATTTAATAAGACCTTGTGCAACTTGTTAAAGAAGGTCGTCTCCAAATCTAAAAGGGATTGGCATGATAGAATGGAAAAAGCTCTTTGGGCATACCGGACGACTCATTGCACGCCGACTCAAGCAACTCCTTATTCTCTTGTTTTTGGAACTGAAGCAGTCCTTCCACTTGAACGACAAATACCGTCATTGAGGCTTGCCATCCAAGAGGGACTTATTGAAGAAGAAAATGCTTCTCTGCGCCTTGAAGAGTTAGAATCTCTCGATGAGAAAAGGTTGAAGCTCAACAAAGTCTTGAGTGCTATCAAGCTCGTCTTTCTCGTGCTTTCAATAAAAAGGTTCGCCTAAGGTCTTTCCAAGTCGGTGATCAAGTCCTCGCAGTAAGAAGACCAATTATCATATCTCATAAATCGAAAAGCAAGTTCACATCAAAATGGGATGGACCATATGTCATTCAAGAAGTCTACTCAAGCGGAGCTTACAAAATTGTGGATGCAGACGGCTTGCGGATTGGTCCCATCAATGGAAAATTCTTGAAGAAGTACTATCCTTGAAGCGGCGTCATACTCCTGGCACACAAGAGTATAAACTGTATACGGCTCCAAAAAAAAAAAAGGTCCGCTAGGTTGAAAATCTCGAAAGAGGCAGCCTAGGCAAAATTTAGGACACAAAATAATTAAAAAAAAAAAATCACTCTCTGAACTACATAATGACTTGATCCTCTTCACTGAGGTACACAGGCAACTTAGAGTATTATTACTCTAGGTTTAGTCATAAGAATATAAAAAAAAAAAAAAACGTCGCCATGTGAATATCATGCTAATTCTTTCAAATGAAGATTCAATCTCGCAGATTTGAGCCAACTTCGAAAGCAAATCTGTACTAATCCGTAAATCCCATGGACGTGATTTTTATATAGATTGAATATCTCAAAGTTATCTTTCCAACAAAAAAAGAAGCTCTTTATTCCAATGCTCCTACTCCACGTTATGAATTTTCTTCCACATGTGCGCAAAGCTGAAGATTCAAGCACGCAGGTTTTGAGCCAACTTCGAACGCAAATCTGTACTAATCCGTAAATCCCATGGACGTGATTTTTATAAAGATTGAAGATATCGAAGTTATCTTTCCAACAAAAAAAAGAAGCTCATTATTCCGATGTTCCTACTCTACGTTATGAATTTTCTTCCACATGTGCGCAAAGAGCTCGCAGATTTTGAGCCAACTTCGAACACAAATTTGTACTAATCCGTAACTCCCATGGATGTGATTTTTATATAGATTGAAGATCTCGAAGTTATCTTTCCAACAAAAAAAGAATATCATCATTCTGATGCTCCTACTCCACGTTATGAATTTTCTTCCACATGTGTGCAAAGCTGAAGAAAGCTGAAGATTCAAGCAAGCAGATTTTGAGCCAACTTCGAACACAAATCTGTATTAATCCGTAAATCTCATGGACGTGATTTTTAGATAGATTGAAGATCTCTAAGTTATCTTTCCAACAAAAAAAGAAGCTCATTATTCCAGCACTCCTACTTCATGTTATAAATTTTCTTCCACATGTGCGCAAAGCTGAAGAAAGCTGAAAAGTTAACGTTTTGTTGCAATCCTCATATAAATTCTACCTTATGGAGTCCTTTTCCCAATAAAGAAAGGGGGTTCGTGGAAACAAACAATCAAAATTCAAAGTTCAAGATGAAGAGTTTCTTATTGAAATATAAGTCACTATTTTATTTCTTCAAAAAAAAATTAAAAAAAAATAGTACCATTACATCATAATGAGCGAATTAGCAAATCCTAAGCAAATAAATAAATAGATAAAAAGAAAATCTAACTACGGAAAAAGTTTGAAGCTTATGATTTCCTGGCAACTTTCCTTAACCACCCCTTCCAGCTTGGTTAGTCTCTCAACTTCATCATTAGACATCACATTGTTTGCCTCAATGGTATAAATCTCTCCCTCCGTAATGGTGGCATTCTCTTGACTTTTGGACAGCTTCTCTTGATACTTGTTAATGAATGCGGCAACCTTATTTTTCTTGGAAGTCAAGGCTTTTAAGTCTCTCTCTACATCTGCTAGAGTTTCTTGAAGTTTCTCCATGGATCCATCCAACTTTTCATGTGCCAGCTTCGCACCATCGAGACGGCGTTGCGCATCAGAGAGGGCCTTTTCATGTGATTCTTTAGTCATCTTTGATGATCTTAAAGTAGCATACTCTGTGTACGACTTGAAGAAATTCTCGACAACATCCTCCAAAGAAGAAACATCAATAATGTTTACCCTTCTAATCTCCTCAAGAGTTGAAGTGATACTTGACTCCAACTCCGTAAAGCCATCTGAAGAACCTAAGGAAAATTTTCATGTAATCCATCCACACAATGAGCCCCACATCTCAGAAATAAAGGTTGATTTGACGCGGTAAATGGTTTCTTGTGGCTCAAAAGTAGGAGCACCAGGTCACAATGGCCTACTTGGTGACTTTCTTGGTGGAACTACTTCCAATGAAGGCATCACGTCATTAGAAGGTGACTTACTTGGTGGAACGACTCCCAATGAAGGTATCACATCATTAATGGAAGAATGAAAATCTTTTGCAGCCGCATCAAGACCATTAAGATCTACTGTGAAATCTGCAACTGTGCCATTGTTAAGGTCGCCACCATATAGTTCTTGAAGGTCCAACTAAAAAAAAATGAAAAAAAAAGTAAGAACAAAAAGATGATCAGATTCAAAACTTTGAAAAAAAAAGATGAAGGGGCCTTACTTGTTTTGCCAATTCAAACAACGATGCCGAATTCGAATCCTCATCAACAAAGTCGTTATCATCAATGACAATTGTATCTAAAATATCAATACCACAACAAACATCATCTAGCTCTTGTGCCTTTCGTTTTGGACGATTCCAGTGACGATCCGTTGGACTAGGAGATGCATTGGGTCGTCCAACACCATCCGGTGAAGCATAAATATGAGAAATTTCATCACAAGGCGTCTCAAGGTTTGACGTTTGGTCATTACCATTGTCTGATGATACATGAAGTTCATTTGTTCCAGAAGAACCATGGCCAACTTCGGGAGCAGGTGAAGTTGCCTTTAAGGCTAATGTGAGACGCCTCAATTTTGATTTCGCAAGCACATCCCCATTTTTCGAGGTTTTAGACTTGGATGCGGTCTTAACGACTTGCAGAGTATCATTTGACTTCACTTGAGATTTGGAAGAAGGATGTGACTTTTCCTTTGATTGATCAGAAGCCCCTTTAGATGAAATGGATGTAGAGTCTTGCTTCGTCTTCTTCAAAATGATGCGGACGTTTCCTTGGGAAGTATTCATCCTTTGGGATGGCCACCAGTCTACATACTCGCAGGTCGTTAAAGGAGCACCCTATAATGGGCACGTTGGAATCATGACTTTAGAAAAAGTATTAAGTCGAAAAGAGGGATTCCAAAGTTGCACTAATGTTAATAGTGTACCATCGTAAAGACGCTCCATAAGATCTCCGGGAACATCTTGACAAAAACCAAATTGTCGACTAAATCTGATAGGGCTGTAGGACTCCACGATGAAATTTGAATCATGCTTAAGGGTTACATAGCCTGAACGAAGGCTTATGATATATTCGTTCCACGAATTTGAAAGCTTGCCATTATCAGTAAGGTGCAAATCCCTCCCTTGCAGCATTGCTAAATGATGGAGGCAATGGGCATTATCATGTTGAAATAACTTTTAGGAGTCAGTAAAATCAAAACACTTGGCCATCTTCTCGCCAGAAATTTTGCAAAGAGGTATTGATCGATGTGAACGATTGGCACGATGATGAGTCCCAAAGTATTCCCCAAGCCAACCATATACATAGTGTATGGGGAAAATTATATTTGCCACACTCAAGTTTGAAGAAGTAGAGATTTCCTTCAAGCCGCGATATATGCTTGCAAGAACTGGGACCGCTAAGGAGAATTTCTTTCCATAAGCCATCAAGCTCGCAACTTTAAAAACACTAGCGCGCACATGGTTGACTTTCTTATTCGGAAGCACAAATTTGTAAAGACAACAAGTTAAGAAGGCTGCCAAATTAGTCTCATCTCTAAGTGATTCTTCTACATCTAACTCGACAAAGGTGGCATTCTCCTCGTCAGTCCGCGGTAGGAAGTTCGAATCAATATGTCCAGAAGGATTGTGGTTTAATCTTGGCTTTGTGGCTCGTACCTTTGACACCTTTTGCGGAGGCTCGGCATATCTATTAGGTCCTCTAAACCAAAACTTCACCCAATCATGGACGGACACCTCCTGGAGATCATCTTTCGCTAATCTGTAGAAGGCCGAAAACAAATATCGACAACTTTTGGGAAGAAGCAATTCTTTTTGAGTATCCGTCTGTGTCAATTCTTTCGCCGAGGGAACGACTTCATCATAAAAGTGCCTTGTACGGGGAGACCTCCAATGGCTTGTAAGTCCCAAAGTGATATGGACATCTCTCCAATGAAAGTAGAAAGTGTATTGGTAGATGGGCGCCAAAGTTCACAAAAAGAATGGAGTACATTGTCGTCATAGTCGTACGTGAACAAAGAAGTATATACAGTGTCATAGACCTTGATGAGCTCCAAAATCTCCTTGTGGCGGGGCAACACGTCCTCTACCCATTACCAGTAGCCAGGTGTGTAGCAAACATTGTCAAAGTTAGAATAGGGAATATGCCAATTGTTGAAACTTCCATCAAAATGAAAAGATTTGGAAGATGCTGCGTCATGATGAATCGCGGATTTCAGTAAAGGAACTTTCATGCTAGTACCCTTGCTCGAGAAGTTTCTCATAACATATTTGGTATCCATATTTTACCATTCTTTAAGGAGAAGAGATTCATCATATGATCCACTAACAAGGGAGAAGACGCCGATAGCAGGAGGTTGAACCTCCAAAAGTAGAACTTTGGCATTTGGATTTTGTTGGTCGTCGCCCACTATTTCAAGAAGAGGATGCGGCGAATCTCGGTCGTGGAAGTGCATCATTGTAACATCCGGCAATTTGAAATAACTATGAAGAGGCTTAGAATTGGAATTAGTCATTTTTTTGAAAGGAATTAAAAATATGGAAATTTGGTTAAGTGTGGAAAAAAAAATGAGTTTTTGGCCAACTTTGAGCAGTCATAAATCCTAGTTCAGGATGATTTAGGAGTAGTTCCAGTTATGTTTGTGAAGCTCGTGGAATGATCTTTCCAACGCCACCAAGTTTTCTCGATTTTGAGTTCGTATGAGTGAGTTATGCCCTTTGGAAGTTGGGTAGTTGGCAGGGAAGTCCGCCCAAAAATTTTAAGGGTATTTTGGTCTTTTCACTAACCAATTATTTTGGTTATATTAGTGTGTTAGAATGATTTTTAGATCAGTTTGTCCCATTTTTTAAAGAGTGAGAGTGAGGGTTTGTGAGTGAAGAGGAGAAGAAGAGGAGAAAGAGAAGATCAAGCAAGGTTTCGTCAAAGATCGTCGTGGATATCGTCGGGGGTGATCCCTACTAGGTATGTGAGTTCATAGTGTTGGGTTGGTTCTTTCCCCCATACGCCAAACTCGTTTTATTATTGAGAAAAGATTGGTTGTGTTGTTGAAGTTGTTGGTTGTGTTGTTAATGTTGTTGATTGTGTTGTTGAGGTTCCTTGTTGATTTGGGACATGTTTCCGTTGTGTTTTTGAGTTGAAATCTATTGTATGTTGAGGGGTTTATGATTCTAAGTGTTTGGGGCTGGAAACTTTGAAGTTTAGAAGGTTTAGAGTTGGAGAAAAGAAGGAGAAAAGTCGAGTTTTCGAGAAAAAGAGGTGGTGTGTCACACCTTGCAGAGTGCCACAAGAAGTGTTCTGAACTTCTCCCCTTGGGGCGCCGCGCCTTGCAGAGCGCCTCAGCTGGCCTTCTGATCTCTGAGGGCTGGCGCTCCGCGCCTTGCAAAGCGCCAAGGACGCCAAGTTTCCCCTTTCACTTCACACTCTTTCATGCATGTTCCTTGGTATTGTACCTATGTTTCATAGTTGTTTCCAACACTCCAAGTTACGTCTAAATGTCAAGAACTCATCCGTAACGTGTGATCATATACCTTGAATCCATAATCCAATTCAAGGCGAGTTAGTATCAAGTCAAAGAGAAGTTAGAGTCAAGTCAAGAGAAGTTAAGAAGTAAGTCCAAGCAAGTTAAGAAGTAAGTCCAAGAAGTGTTCTGAACTTCCCCCCTTGGGGCGCCGCGCCCTGCAGAGCGCCTCAGTTGGCCTTCTGATCTCTGAGGGCTGGCGCTCCGAGCCTTGCAAAGCGCCAAGGACGCCAAGTTTCCCCTTTCACTTCACACTCTTTCATGCATGTTCCTTGGTATTGTACCTATGTTTCATAGTTGTTTCCAACACTCCAAGTTACGTCTAAATGTCAAGAACTCATCCGTAACGTGTGATCATATACCTTGAATCCATAATCCAATTCAAGGCGAGTTAGTATCAAGTCAAAGAGAAGTTAGAGTCAAGTCAAGAGAAGTTAAGAAGTAAGTCCAAGCAAGTTAAGAAGTAAGTCCAAGAAGTGTTCTGAACTTCCCCCCTTGGGGCGCCGCGCCCTGCAGAGCGCCTCAGTTGGCCTTCTGATCTCTGAGGGCTGGCGCTCCGAGCCTTGCAAAGCGCCAAGGACGCCAAGTTTCCCCTTTCACTTCACACTCTTTCATGCATGTTCCTTGGTATTGTACCTATGTTTCATAGTTGTTTCCA
>JAJOOR010014458.1:0-15206 GCA_036250505.1 Solanum acaule | reverse complement strand
AAGTCTGTTTCCAAATTTGCTATTTGGTCTCCTCTGTGTGCTGTTTGGTGTTCACTTTTTTACACATGTATACATCCTCATCTTCACGCGAGTATGTATACATCTTAAATTTTGATTCTTTTTAAATCTTTTAATTTTAAGTCTATTTTTCTAGTGTTGGATTTTGACTTGAAACGGAATTTAAAATAGTAGAGGAGATTTTTGAATTTATGGTCTTAAACTAAGAAATGTATAATACACCAAAATGTCATTTCATATTGTAGTCTTGAACATGTGTGGAAAGTTAAATTTAAAATTTGACCAAAAAAAGAAGAAGAAACAGTTCTTTTTGAAATGATCTAAAAGGAAAGTAAGACATAAATTAAAATGGGGCAGTGCAATTTCTTTTTTTTTTAAAACCTATAATAATTCTATTATTACTAAAAATTGGGCCGCTCTAATTTGGATGCCTTATTTTCGCCGGCTCTGTTCTCCACCAACCTGACTCTCTCTCTATATATACGTAATATGTGTGTATTGGTTTGTATGTTCATGAATTCTTGAAAGATATGGGATTCTTCCTGACTGCAAGTATCTATATTCAAACCTTGTGCCCATCTCACAAATACTTGGTTACTTTTTAGTTCATCTTTTTTTCTTCCCCTTTCTGTTCACTATTTTTTTTGGGAGCAGTGAGCATTTCATAATTATTTGTTACTTCATAATTTTCATTCTTAACGCTTCTCCTTTGTTAACGTTGTAATATTTGGCAGGCTGATGTGTTGGAGCATTTCACCTGATTTCTTCCCTCTTGCCATGACTTAGTTGTTGGAAGTTTCAGACTCACATCTTTAACCTTGTTGTACTGTTATGCAGAGAGATGAGACATTCAGTTCATTCAGCTTGTGTTGGAGCATTAAATCAGTGGATTATGGATATTAATTATGCTTTTTGTAGGATTCGTTTCTGGGGATTGGCTTCCAGCGTTGTTTTTCAAATTTTATTTTAATGATTTGTTGGATTTTCTTGATGACTAATCACTGACAGTTTGTTTCTCTCCACTTTGTCTTCTTCACCACTAATCTCCTTTGCTTTTCTCTTTAACTTGGTTATCTCTTTTACTTTTCTGGGGTCATTTAACTATTGAGAGTTCAGAAAGCAGCCTGATGCTTGCCTCTGCTATTCCTCCAAAAAGGTGAAGCATCTTCAAATTTTGAAGGTTCCCAGGGTATGTGAATTTGATAGTGTGATGACTGCATTCACATGTCTACGAATTAACTTGATTACTCGTTCTGATACATTTTCCAGATGTATTGTGACAGGAAAAGATGCTTGTATTGGAATGTATTATCCTGTGCTGGACTGATTTGTGTCTTAAAATCACTTATCCTGTTGGGTATCTTAATTTGAATTTTATGTTGGATTCTGTGATGTTTATCAAGAAAGTTCTCTGTGCAATGGGAATTAACTGAAGCCCATCAGGGAGAAGTGAGAATGAGTAGCATTTAAATGTGATGGGCTAAACTAGGACATTTCCAACCTGGCTATGAACCTTTTATTGGGGGGAGGGGGTCACTTTGAATTTGGACATTGTTATCTTAGATTTTGATTTGTGGCTCGGAAGTTTTAGAGAAACGGAATGCTCTAGCAGGAAGAGTGGCGAATCACATAGTAAATAGGAGACCTTGTGAGGATGATTATATTTGTACCACTCTTCTTTTGTGCTTGTGAAAACGTAGCTGCAGACATTTCAAGCTACATCTCCCTAAGAAGTGGTTTTTCTACTTTTAGCTCTTCAGGGCTTTGCTCTCATTCAATCATTCTCTTGAGATGTAATTTGCTTACGTTAACTTATTTAGTAATTTTTGGGGAAATAAGTTGGGTGGGATGTTGTCCCTAGGTGTTCACAAATTAACTGTGGATATTTTTGGTTGGAACTCGAGACATGGCTTCTTGTGGGTTCTCATCTTAGGAACTATGTTCATTAATGCCTTAATATTTCTGTTTGTGATCCACCAATGTCTGGAGTTCTTGAGACAAATATTTGTGTAATCTGAATTTCATGTCCATTGGAATCAATTGGTCTCAACATTCTAATTAGTTGAAAACTGCAATTCTGCTATACGGGAGAATTTTGATGCTCATTGGATTCAAAAGATTGCTTGCGGATAAAAGTAGTTTAAATTTTACCTATCAAAAAGAATGGTTTACATTTATTTTGTCTAGGTGTTCTCTTACAATTTTCTTCAAAGACTTTTTAATCAAAAGTCTCTCATGTATGCAGTATCATTCTAAAGTTTTTATATTACCCTACAATTTGTCTGGTTCCCTTTAGAATTAACATTTTGCTTAAGTTATCTCTTTGATGAAGTGGCTTGTTGTTTTTGTTATCTAATGCTGCCACCTATGCTATTAAGATATTATCAGCTCTTCCTTCCTTTCCCTGGTCCTACTTTGTCTCTTCTACCTTGTGTTTTGAACTGTCTGATGTAAGTCTTGATTGGTCCTAGTGGTGGATGCACGGGTTACATTTTTGCATGGTACTTTTGACAACTTGATTCTCTTGGTTTGTGTGTCATTTGAATTTGGGTTTGTTCTTGCTCTAACTTCCTTTAAGTTATTTGAATCATGAACTTTTTGTCATGGTGATTGGGAGTTTGTCATTTGAGTTTTGGGCTTTGTGTCTCATCTTGCTTGGGGTTGAGGTCTACTAGTTGTTGTTGCTTTGTGCAATAAATGTCTTGGCCAAGATTGTAGGACTATTCAAGCTTCTGATGTGGTGGATCATATTTTTGCATAGGGCTGTATTGGGGTTGAGATGTTGAGTAGCTGAACTTTAGCCTGGGTATGGTGAGTTTGGATAATGTATGGAAGCTTAGTATTTCTGTTAAGCATTGGTATTTTTGGATATAGGTTTACTATTGCTGAATAGTTTTGTTTCTTTTTCCTTTTTAATTAATCCTTCCGTTCTAGACTAACTTCTTTAAGTTGGATGTTAGTAGCGCGTACTGATAGCAGCAGGGATGGCCCCCCATTTCAGAAGGTCTCTTGTTAGTTCTATTTGTCTCCTGATGTAGGTAAGCTATCTGCTGGCTGCTTATTGATGTTGGTGTCCAATAGAGTTCTTTGCTCTTCATGCCTGGAAAGATGTAATGCAGGCCAAATTCTTCTTAAGAAATTTCATGTATCGGGCTTGTTGTACTGTCAGAATGCACGACAGTTCCATCCCGCCTCTAAATTACAACTTACATAACACAATTGAACTAGGGAGAGGATGGGGGTAAAACTTATCCGCACCGAGTGTTTACACCAAGTCAATACATGCATGCCATGTGTTTAAACTTATAGTTCATTTTACTTAATCATAATTAATTGACATGTGTTTTACTTCATTAAATCACGTAATAATGAAAATTGCATTGGCTTGGTGTAAGTTTTTTCCGAGAGGGACGGTGTTGTCTAATAATGCTCCCACAAGTAAAAAGTTGATGTCACTGTAACTAGTCGATTATAATTATGGGGTAATTGCACTAAAACACTCGTATAATGTGAGTTAGTTTGGACACGCATTCCTATATTTTAAAATTAAATACTTGCCCGTTTTACCCCACGGAAATCTTATATTTACACCTACTGGTATATTTAAATTTAATGTAGTTCAAATTATTTTATGAATTTGAATTTAATTCTTCTCGTTTAGCATAAGTTGATTTGGGGTTTTCAAATATCAAATTCAATCATTTGTGTTGAATTTCTAAATTTATAAATCAATCAAATTAGTAAAATTTGGATTTTTAAGGGCTTTTTGATAAAGTATTTAGACAAACATATAATTAACTTGTGTTTTAAATGTATTTTTAGTCTTGTTAAATACAACTATCTAAAGTGTTTCTTACGAGAATAACAATAAATATGAGATAAGTGATAAAACCAAAATATTAAACAAAAAATAAAATTTGAAATCTTGTAAATTAATAAGTTATAATGGAAATGATTATAATATAAAAGTATTAAATTATGCTAAAATAAGTTTGATAAGTATTAATAAGTGTTAATTAATAACATGACTACATATTAATGAATTAAATTAGATTGTGTATTTTGATTGTCTGAGTCAATGTACAACTAAAGAACATGTATTCAATGTTCAACTTGCTCATTCTTACATTATTGATCTTTGTATCAATGGCCTACTTAGTGTTGAATTGATTATTATTTTTTGCTAGTATTAGTATTAAATTGATTTTGATTTGAGCTTTATTCGAGTTGCCTTTATTGAAATTTTAAGTATCAAACTTGAAATAATAAGTTAAAAGAAGAAAACTATGAAAAAATATAAGAAATATTTAGAAATTATATTAAAGTAAATACTTTAATGTAAAAGATGAAAATTTTAATTTATATATATAATGTCAGATTGGCTTGGTCTCGGATTGATTTTTTTTAGTTAAAATCAAATCAATCCTAATATAATCGAGTTTTCTTTTAATATGAAATCAAGTCAAATCAAATCACTAGTAAATTTTTTTCCTATTTGACTCGATTTTCAGTTCTATATTGTACACCTATGTTTATAGATATATAGAAGACTTAATTAGGCAACATAAAAATATTTTCTCCATTAATTTAAAATCAAATAATTCAGCATCCCCAAACAAAAAGAAAACAAAAAAAATTGACTACATAGGATCCTAAATATACATCAAATACTATTGAAACACATCATCTTTAATGAACCTAATATGGGCTATGACAGAATTATAGATGATTGAGATTCTTCCATTAAAAATTTCATATTCGAGTTATAGAGAGTAAGATAACTTTATTGAGAGTTTGAATTTCATATCTAAACTGTCACTTATTAGTTTGAGAAATACACATCAGTGATGTGTAATACACTCACTCTTTTATTTGTAAAAATCTTGTCACATGACATTCCACATGGATAAAATATTCTACCTTGACAAATATTAAATAAACTACTCATATTAGTTAAAAGCTAAAGATTAATGTATTCTTACCCTAAAAAAATAATTATTTAAAAAGAAAAAATTTAAAATATTTTTCTCACCCCAACCCACCCCCAAAAAGCCCCCCATCCTTTTATTTGTTTAAATTTCTTTTATAAAATATTTTAAAAAAAATTTCAGACCTCACCCCTCCTCCCCTCCTTACTAAAAGAAATTTTGATATTATTTTTATTTTTGTAAAAAAAAAAAAAATTCTACTCCACCCCATCTTACCCTCCGCTCCTAATTTTTTTTTTTTTTTACATATTTCTCGTTTTGTGTTAGATATGTACATATGCTTTAAGGAAAATATTTTTTCTACTTGCGTACCGAATATAACAGAAATAAAAAATTATTTTTAAAAAAGTTTTGCGGCAAGTAATATATATATAAAACACAAAACGAGAAAAAAAATTGAAAGTAGAGGGTTATGTGTGGTGGGGTATAATTTTTTAAAAAATATTAAAATAATATCTAAATTATTATTTGAAGGGATTGCGGAACGGGGGGGGGGGGAGGGGGGGGTAAGGTGAGAGGAAGTGGTGGAGTGGAGAATAGTAATACTTTAATCTTTAACTAATACAAATACTAAAACTAATAATTTATTTAATTTTTATCAAGGTGGAATGTTTTATCCATGTGGAGTGTGATGTGTCAATTTTTTAAAATAAACTTGAGTGTATTACACACCAATGAGAGTGTAAAAGAGAGATGTGTGTTTCTCAAACTAATTAGTGATAGTTTAGGTATGAAACTCACACTGTCAATAGTTTAGGTATGAAACTAAAAAAAAAAAGAATAGCTTAGATGTGTTTTTGACTTATCTCTAAATACAATTGTAACAAATGTTAAGTGGACACATCCCTTTTAGTCCTTGAAGCACTTTCTTCAAGCATATTATATGCAATAAACTAACCCCAGATATTTTTTGTTAAAATATGATTCAGCTTGTGTTTTGAAGCTTTGGATAAATTTGTATATTTTTTTTGAAACTTGTTAAGATGATTGAGGTGAAAATTCGAGAGCTCAGAAGTTTTTTGTCACATATTGAATCATATTATAAAATTTATAAATTTATTATTAGTGTTAGATCAAACATTGTTATCATGAAGAGTTAGTTGAAGTATTGATCAATTAAGAGGAATTTGTGCTTCTCAACTGCTATCGCAAAGAATAAGGCATGAAATTGACCAACACATAAACCTTTTTATAGCAAACACAAGGTAATAATTTTCTAGCCCCTATAAATGTTATACTTGATTTTAGTGTAATTTCCATGAAATCATGAGGTTAAACTATAATTTGAATTAGTTTTAACTTGACTTTCTAAATTGAAAATTTAGGGATTTGACAATAAAATTGGACAAAAGGTCGATCATAGAATTGAATTCACAAGTTTATAGTGACCCATAGGGTCCTCACCATCATGCATGAAGAAGGTTCTAGAAAAGAACAATGACGTGATGCCGAAGGAGCCGCCAAGGTACTTGCCTCCTAGGAATGAAGTAGAACATAAGACCGAGTAAAAAGAGATCAGGAAGCAACTGAAGGAGTTGCGCGAGGGCGTTGATCGAGTCAATGGACTATTGGTCTCGCGTACAAGAAGACAAGACTCGATTGCCGATGCAGTGACAATGCGATGCAGTCGTCACATCAATAGGTGGGGGAGAGTGGCATGTCCCGCCACTTCACAGTTCAAATTTTGCATTGGAGGGGAGGAAGAACCTAGAGTTGTGGAGAGGTTAGTGAGCACTCTAGATTTCCCTAGACCTTTCCTTAGAAGACTCTAGTAACCGTTTAGATATTTTAAGAATACTTTGGAATATCCTAGAACATGTAGAGAGTTCTAGAGAGGGGCCAAAATGTAAATACTTTAGGGACTTGTAAAATAATTTTTAATTGCATTTTAGCCCTTAGGTTGTAGTATAAATAGATGGGGCATTCATTTGTAAATCAACCAAGTTGTAAAGCTTTCTTTCAAGTAATACAAAGCCTTCTTCCAAACTTCTCAAATCTTTTTAAGTCTTTCTTTGCATTCTCTTAGTGATCTTATTCTTAAAGGCTTGCTTGAACTTACAAGATCTTGAAAAAATAGTGAGTAAGTTGTCAAGAACCGCACAAAGCTTTAGCGAAAACTCTAAGTCCATGACACATCCATGTAATTTATTTTGATATTTGATCGAGTTGATCTAGTGTTGACTCTTTTCTAATTAGACACATTTTTTTATTATTTGTATTTATTAAAATTGTTGGAGGCCGTTGAATTGGAAATTCAAACTGTGCTAGGTTGAGGAAAAAGAGGAAGAAAAAGAAAAAGAGGAAGAGGAAGAAGAAGAAAAGAAGAAAAGCACGTATTTAAGGAAAATATATTGTAACCTTTTTAATATTTGATTTTTTGATGTTATAATTTAACTTTTGTATTATTTACTTTTAAATACCTAGTACGATGTGGGGCAAACACTTACTAGGACATATATGCTATTTTGTGTTAAATATTGTGATTTATAATAGTTTCTTTACTTCTTCTATGAAATTGTGTAAACTGCTTTAAAACTTTAATACGAAACATCTATCTTATCATACTATAATTTATAGGTGATTTACTAAATTAAACATGGTATGTTAGATGCATTCATTTAGGAAGCATGTTAAGATGTCTATTTTGTTTCTATACATGTTGAGATGCATAACATGACTTTGCGTTATTCAATTGATATTGTTATGATTGAAGTGTTTTACCTTATGCCCATATTTTTATGACTTGAGACATCGTATCAATTATGGACAATATTTGATTTACGTACGGTCAATAACTGTCATCCCTATGAATAATTTGAATCAGACTTATCAACACTCTTCTCACAATTTCCAACTTGTAAGTAATTATCAGTTGCATCAATTAAAATGTAGAGTAGTCAAATATATCAATTGCACCATTAACAATTCTGAATTATGCTTGTATAAAAAGGGATCGGGGTTTTCTAATCTATAGAAATAATCTGGCTACCTCACAAGGATTGGGTAAGGTCTCTATACATTTCACCCTCATTAGATTACTCTGGGAGAACCTACTAGATATATTGTTGCGTGTGTGTATATATATATATATATAAAATATTTTACCTATATTAGCAAGTAATGTGTAACACCCCAGAAAATTTTTGAACTGTTCTTCGTAGGGAGTGAGATTTTACCAAGGAATTAAAAATTTCTTAAGTGTTAAGGTCACTAGATGTAGCGCCTTGAGTTCCAAGAAGAACTAAAGAGAGTTCATTCAAGTCATTCCTAAGTTCCTTTAAGTTTTGGGTCAACTTCAAATGGTCATAACTTTCAGTACATGATGATTTAGGTGGCCCATAAGATATCAAATGAAAGGTCTTTGAATTATCTTTCCAACGCCACCAAATTCGCTAAGTTTCGAGCTTGTATGAGGGAGATATTCCCGTTTGAATTTGGGCTGTCCAAATAAGGAAAGTTACCCGAAAATAGTTAGGCGTATTTTGGTCTTTTCCTTATCCAATCAGATTTAATTCGTTTTTAGTAAGGTTTTAGAGGTCTAATATGATTAGGTTCAGTTTTATAGTCCTAATATACTCCTAGGGTTTTAGTTGAGAATTCAAGAAGAGAAGAGAAGAGAAAAAAAGAGAAAAGAGAAAAGGATCAAGGCGTTCGTCAAGGTTCTTGAGTTTTGTTGCAGATTTTTGGCCATGGGTTTGATCCCTAAGAGGTATGTAAGTTTTCATAGTGTTGGGTTCGTTCACCCACACACCAATCATGAGTTTCTTTTACGAATTTCATCCATAAGTTTGAGTATGTTGAGTTCTTGATAAATGTTCTTGAAGTTCATTCTAAAGCTTGCTTTGTTGGGGCTTTGATGAATTATTGAGATGAAAGTTAGTGATTTGAGGGTTGTTTTGAGTGGATTAGTAGGTACATACGTTGAGTATTCGATTCTAAGTGATTGGGGAAGAAATCATTCAATTCTAGGTGAATTAGGGTCCGAAAATAATCAAACAAAACGTCGGGTTTTTTGGGTTGGGGCTTGGCGCCCTGTGCCAACCAGTGCGCCCCAAATCCTCTTCTGTAGTTTAGGGGTTGGCGCCCCGCGCCACTCAGTGCGCCAGGATCGCCTGCCCCATCCAGTTTGCAGTCGGTTGCTCCGTTTGAGTTCTTTTAAAGTGTACCTTCACTCCCTTTTGATTCTAATCACTCTAAACTACTTCTAAACACTAGAAATAATTCATAACATGAATCATAACCTTGAATTCATAATTCAAATTCAAGATAGAGTTAAGAGTTAAGTTTTGAGAGTTCTTTCGAATATTTTAAGAAAGTCCCTTTGAGTTTTTTGAGGAGTCTTCTACAATTTCTAATAACTTGTTTCAAGACTCGAGCAAGTGAGTATGAGAATGAAGAGAATGTATTCATGAGTCTACTTTATCATCATGAGATCCTTCGTATTATGAACCATAACTTTTGAATTCATAATTCACTTTCAAGAGAGAGTTAATAGTAGAGTTCAAGAAAGTCTTTGAGTTCAATTGTGAATCATTTGAGATCAATTATCAATTTGAACTAAGTTTTGAGGAAGTAAGTATGAGAATGAGAAGAGTCGTATGCATGAGTTCCATAATATTCTTTAGACCCTTGAGTTGAATTGTTCATGCTCATAAATTCCGCATGAACTCCATACATTGAGTGTCTTCGAGAGGAGTAGCATCTTCGAGTTCTAAGTCTTGAGTATTGAGTTCCCAATCCTTTTGAGATTATATTCCTAGTTATGAGACTATCATGTGTTACCCATGAAGGTCCTTGTTTAGTTGTTCATGTCGATAATTTTGCATGAACCCTATGCGTTGAGCATTCTTGATATGAGGTAGTATCATGAAGTCCTCGAGTTGAGTTGTTTGTGCCCATAATTCCGCATGAACCCTCTAAGTTAAGTATTCTTCAAATGAGTAGTATCATTGAAGTCCTTGAGTTCTGGAGTTGTTGAGTTCCAAGTATTGAGTTCTATGCATGGTTATTGAAAACCTTGAATTGAGTCGTTCACGTCCATAATTCGGCATGAACCCTATTTTAAGAAGTCTTTTTTCAAATTGTTTTAAAACTTGTTTTAAGGAATTAAGCACTGAGTTGAGGAAGAGTAGAGTTGAGTTCATTTTCTTTAAAATGATATATGGAAACTAAGTATTCCCAAGAGTAAATGTTTTTACATTTAAGATGAGAGGAAATTGAGATTTCCAAAAGAGTTTTGAGCAGTTTGAGTACCATCTCTTTTAAGAGAAAGATTTTGAGTAATAATCTCAAACCACAAAAAGAGTTATGTTTTTAAACATATGAGCTCATTACATTTTGGGAGTAGTATTGAGCACCGATATGGAGACGAGTTCAGATAACTCAAGTCTCTATAAACCATGTCGCCAACGTGGGTAGAAAGGATCATACTTTTTAGATGATTCCTTAATACTTTTTAGCATAGACTAGTTGATCCACTTAGTTGAGAGGTTCTATACCCCGGCAAGGTATAGGACAATTCTGGTAGCGTGGGAGAGACGTTGTATCATCATATAGCTCATAGTGATGGTTGTCGGTTAGAGAAACTCTCACAGAGTTATATTGTATTTTTATATACAAACTAAGTTATTATTGTATTTTTCAATACATTGAGTTTCTATCTATTGTTTTAAAAGCTTTCCATATATCACATCTTTTATTATTACTTTATCTTGAGTTGAGTTGAGTATCTTATTCTTGATTTGAGTTTAGTTGAGTGAGTTGAGAAGAGGTAAGTATGTTTCCTTTTTATCAAGTTCAAGCTTATGTTTATGCTTTAGAATTCCCCTTTCATGCTCGTACATTTCATGTACTGAGCCATTTGGCCTGCATCGTTTCATGATGCAGAGACATGTATTTAGGGTCATCAACAGGAGCTTCGTTGATACCACATGGAGTTCGAGTTAGCTATGGTGAGCCTCCTTGCTTCCGGAGGATTTCATTTACTTTTCTGTTTTGTTAGGATGTCGTGGGTCTTGTCTCGACTTCCATCTTTGTCATTTAAAGGCTTCATAGATAGACAGTAGAGTTTGAGAAGTCTGTTTCATTTATCTTATTAAATGTTTTAAAGACTTGAGTTGCCTATTGTTGGCTAGTTGAATATTCTATTTATATTGAGAGTAAATCATTTGAGTTAAAGCTTTGTATTTGAGTTTCATGATTTTTATTCAATTTTTAAGCTTTTGTATGCTTGAGTTAGTCTTCCATTTGTAGTCAGCCAGGATGAGGGTTCACTTGGATACCGGCAATGGTTCTCAATGCCGGCCACGTCTAAGGTGTAAACTCAGGTCATGACATAATGTGTCTTATTTCAAGATTGTATGTTTTATGTTTTAAGGAGGTTTACATATAAATATTCTTAGGATAACTTGATGGTGTAAAAAAATATTCATAATGACGTCATATAATTTTAGACTTATATATTATCACACTAGTGATATTATGATAGCATGAAACTCTTCAATGGTTGAGTTTGAGTCCAAATAGTTTCATAATATTACATGATTGGTTGCACAGTTAAGTTACTACAGTATAATATTAAGGATAAACAATTGTAGTCTTACCACTATAGTTTGAATTATGCTTTGAATGTTAGTTAGCTAGTATTTAGGAGATTGACTCTCATATATTTCAAACATGATGTAAATACTATATATATATATATATAAATGGAAGATACTATCGGTTTAACAAGAGTCATTATAAAAATCTCTTTCTTTAACTTGATATATGAGCAATGTGTGATTCCTGCTTCTTATTCTTTTATTCCATCCCTATGGCTTCTGAAAATCAATATTCTTGAGCCAAACAATCTACTTGTGCTTTATTAGGAGGATCAAACAACAAAGGTTTTTTTTACCTCATCTCAATTTTACACTTAAACAAGATAATTATCTACTGTGAAAAACTATAATCAGATATACTCTTGAGGTGTTTAACTGGAAAAATATCTCGATTGTACCCGAATGCCCACACTCAAGGTTGTGTCACCATCAACCGACCATTTTTCGGTCCTTGTTGCGTCCTCTTCCATTTCCTCACACCCCGATAGTTCAATTCTTTCATCCAGTACACCATCATCCTCATCGCCTCTCTTTTCTACCACCTCTCAACACTTAGAACCACCCAATCCATCTGTTTCTCTGTCTCCCGTTTCCACTTTTCCATGTTCTGTTTCTCCATCTTCTACCCTTCCTTACTGTCGTTAATCCTCAACTTCTATATACCTCATGTCTACTAGAGCCCAAACTAATTATGCTTAAGCCAAGACATTCTTATCTATTGTAGACCACCTTTTCCTTTTCTCCAATGGAACAAAAACCTATAAGCAAGCAATCTCATCTCTTGAATAATGTGAGATCACGTCACACGAGTATAATTTCTTGATTCGTAATGACACTTCATTCCTCAAGCCATGTTTTTTTCATATCAACATTGTCGGGTGCAGGTGGATATTCAAAATTAAACGACATGCTAATTGGAAAATAGAGTGCTATAAAGTATGTGTGTGTATCACTAAGAAGGGGGTGTTGAATATTTTGATACCTTTGGCCTGATTGTGAAGCATACTACCATTCAGGTGGTCTTATCACTTGCGTTTGCTTACGGCTGGTCACTTAAACCACTTGATGTTAATAATGCTTTCTTAAATAGCGATTTTCAAGAGGCTTTTTACTTGTCTCACCCCTGGTTTTGTCGGTACTCAACATCCTAATCACGTTTGTCGCCTAAGAAAAGTACTCTATAGTTGAAACAATCTCATTGAGCTTGGTTTATGAAACTGAATTTTTTTTGGTGCAATAGGGATTTCAGAGTTGTTATACTGACTCCTCCCTATTTGTTCACAATCGTGTCTCTAATTTTACCTACCTTCTCATCTACGTAGATGATATCATTCTTACACGTAATGACTCTAATTTTATCTCCACATTTACAACTACTTTGGACTCTGTTTTCTCCCTTAAGGACTTGGAGAATCTGAGTTTCTTTCTTGGGATTGAAGTACTGCATCACAATGGTTCTTTGCTACTATCTCAATCTTCATACATCAAAGATCTCCTCAAGCGTAGCCACTTTCAAGATGCTAAACCATTACGAAGCCATGTGAACTCTACTCTCACACATTATGGACCGCTTGCTCCAGATGCTACTTTATATCGTAGTATTGTTGGTGCGTTGCAATATGCCACCATTACTCGTTCAGATATTTATTATCCTGTTAATTGAGTTTGTTAGTTTATACACGATCCTCAACTATCTCACTGGCATGCAGTTAAACGCATTTTGCGCTACCTTAAGGGAACTTTTCATCTTGGTCTCCAATTTTTTTCCATCATCAGATCAGCCTCTTCAAGCTTAATATATTGTCGACATTCTTGATCGTCGCTCTCACCATGGCTATACAAATTTTCTAAGGGATAATCTTGTAAGGTGGTCTTCACGGAAGCACCGATGCAGAGTATAGATCATTTGCCTCTGCCACGACCGAAGTGGCCTGGCTCAAGAATCTATTATTTAAATTTGGTGTCACTTGCACCAACCCACTCGTGCTCCTCTTTGATAATCTAAGTGCACTTTATATGTGTACCAATCCATTTTTTCACAATTGATCAAAACATATCGAGATTGATTATCAATTTATTCATGAAAGAGTTGAGCAAGGCTTATTGTTGTTTATTAGTTATGTTCCGACTCAAGATCAATATGCGGATATCTTCACAAAGGCACTTGGCTCATCTTTTTTTATTCATTTCTGCAACAAGCTCAATATATGTACACTACCGTTGAACTTGATAGGGGATATTAAGAATAAACAATTATAGTCTTATCACTATAGTTTGAATTATCCTTTGAATGCTAGTTAGCTAATATTTAGATGATTTACTCTCATGCAAAGTCTATATCATGTATTTCAAATCTAATGTAAATACTATATATATGAATGACAGATACTCTCCGTTTAAAGAGAATTATTATAAAATCTCTTTCTTTAACTATTAATAATATTGCCTTTTAAGTTTGTTTAACCTAAAATGCACGCCCATAAACAAATCTCTAGAAAAACTAATAGAGTAGAATTTGACCAAAGTCAAAAAATTAAATGATTAATTCATGTTCATTTTTTTTTTAATTCATATTCATTAATCAGTTTAATTAATCAAAATAAATTATTTTATATTCATTTATTTATTTAAAAGGTAGTGTAAACTTACTTGCGTAAAATGTGGTGACATTTAAATTGGAAGAGATCGAGAAGAATAGCATCCAAACCCAAACCTACTTGGATGTGGTTTGGTACGACCACAAAATGTCAAGTCTATAAATACACGCCCTGTTCCATATTGCCTTCCCTAATTGGCATCTCTGTACAATGGATTACCAATCTCAATCTCAATCTCCCTCAGTTGAAACCCAAGATCACAACTCATCACAAAACCTAGCTTCATATGATGCCCAACTTCACGCTTCTGACAATTCCGGTCCAAATCAAGCATCAGAGGAGCAAAATCTCGGTGAATTCACTCTGAAGCGCGAGATTCAGAGGCCGTTATTGTCGGAAAACGGGTTGACAAATACTCACAGCGGCACCGACAGGGACCAATCAGGCGGTGAGGAAGAAACCAGCAGTAGAAGGAGACGGAGGAGCCGTTGGGACCCACCTCCCACTGAATCAACCAATGATGGGACCGGGGGCGGTGATGGAATTGGAACCGGAAGAAAGAGGAAGTCGAGGTGGGCTGATGATGAGCCCAAACCCGTTATTCAATTGCCGGATTTCATGAAAGATTTCACTGGAGGTATTGAGTTTGATCCTGAAATCCAAGCTCTTAATAGTAGATTACTTGAAATTAGTAGGAAATTGCAATCGGGTATGCCCTTAGATGATAGACCTGAAGGTGCTAGGTCGCCTTCGCCTGAACCTATATATGATAATATGGGAATTCGTATAAACACCAGGGAGTATCGCGCACGAGAAAAGTTGAACAGGGAGAGACAGGAGATTATATCACAAATCATTAAGAAGAACCCTGCTTTTAAGCCTCCTGCTGATTATAGGCCTCCTAAGCTTCAAAAGAAGCTCTACATTCCCATGAAGGAGTTCCCTGGTTATAATTTTATTGGGCTGATTATTGGTCCAAGAGGGAATACTCAGAAGAGGAT
>JAJOOR010014457.1:0-26022 GCA_036250505.1 Solanum acaule | reverse complement strand
ATCCCTACAAGGTATGTGAGATTCACATAGCGTTGGGTTAGTTCACTCACGCGCCAATCATGATTCAATTCAGCGAAATATGTTTGATTTGAAAGTAAATTCTTTGAGTTCTTGATGATATTCGTTTGAATTCTTATGGGTTGTGTTGTTGGAGTTTCGTGTGGTTTGATTCATGTTTCCAGGTGTAGTTTCAGGTTGAATTTATCATATAGTGAGTATAAGTGATTCTAAGTGTTTGGGGAAAGAACCATTGAAGTTTAGAGGACTTAGAGATGAAAAACGAGCAAGAAAAGTTGAAGTTCACCTGGGCAAAGGCATGGAGAGCCGCGCCTGCCAGAGTGCCACAAAAGTTCCTCTGAACTTTGGGCTCTGGCGCATTGCGCCAGACAAACCGCCCCAGCAAGCCCTCTGAACTTTGAGAGATGGTGCTCCGCGCCTCTCAGAGCGCCAGGGACGCCAGTTCTCCCCATTTCGTACGTGTTCCTTAGCAATGTACCTACGTTTTCTAGTTGATTCCAACACTCTAAGGTACATCTAAACATCATGAAATCATCCATAAACATGAGATCATGAACCTTGAATCCATAATTCAATTCAAGGAAAGCTAAGTTCAAAGTCAAGAGAAGTTAAGAGTCAAGTCTAGAAGTTAAGAAGCAAGTCAAAGTATAGTTCTTAAAGTTTTCAAAAGTCTTTAACAAACGTTTTAACTTTGTTTTAAGACCCAAGTTTCAAGCTAAGAAAAGAGTAAAGAGTTGAGTTCATTTCTCAAAAAGCTATAAGGGAACTAAGTATTCCCAAAGAGTTTATAAATGCTTTCACATTTCAGCAAGAAAAGGGAACATCGATTCCGAGAGAGATTTTAAGCTAAGTTTTGAGTAATTATCTCAAACCAAAGAAAGAGTTTTGTTTTTACAAATACATGAGCTAAGTATATTTTGGGAGTAGTTGAGCATCGATATGGGGATACGAGTTCATATTAACTCAAGTCTTCATAAACCATGTAGCCATCATGGGTAGTAAAGGATCATACTTTTTAAATGACTCCTTAAGATGCTTTTAGCATAGACTAGTAGATCCACTAAATTAAGTGTTCTATATGACAGCAAAGTATAGGACAGTTCTGACAGCGTGGGTAAGATGTTGTATCACCACTTAGGCTCATAGTGGTGATTTTCGTTTAGAGAAAATCCCACAGCAATAATTGCATGGTTTCTCAAGGGGTTCTGCTTAGTATGAATGGGGTTATGGGACTTCATTCATGCATTGTACAAGTAGACTTTGTGAGGGAGCATGGTATGCCTTTTATGATATTATGATTATGAGTTGACAGCATGGTTTAAACAGTTTTCTTTTTCTTTATATTGCAATTGTTTTAAACTGCTTTATAATGAAATGAGTTCAGTTAAGTATTCATGAGTTGATAAGAGCCAAGGTAAGTGTTTCTTTCAGAATTCTTTCAAGCCTATGTTGTATTTAGCATTCCAACTCGCATACTCGTACATTCAATGTACTGATGTCAGTTGGCCTGCATCGTCTTATGATGTAGACTCAAGTAATCAGGATCAGCAATTAGCACACCGTTGATCTAATAAGCAATTCAGAGTCTTATGGTGAGCCTCCTTGCTTTTCAGAGCATCTATTTTCATTGCTTTCAGTATTAGTTTTAGTTCATTAGGATGTCGTGGGCCTGTCCCGACATCCATCTCAATTGTTTAGAGGCTTCATAGATAGTCAGTTAGATGTTAGTTCATTCGTCATCATTTTGTTATTGGTTGATGTTCAGAGTTGAGTTGCCATTTTGGCTAAGTTAAATATTTATCTTTAAAAACATTATAAGTTTAGTTTGAGACATGTTGAGTTATCTTGTATTTGGATTCTCTTTCTTATGTCTAAGTTTTCCGCTGAGTAAGTAAGTTAGGCCAAGGGTTCGCTTGGGGTCAGCAATGGTTTTGAGTGCCAGCCACGTTCGGGGTGTAGGCTCAGGGCGTGACAAACTTAGTATCAGAGCCCAGGGTTCAAGAGTCCTAGGGAGTCTATTAAGCCGTGTCTGTAGAGTCCTAATTATCGGTGTGAAGCGCGCCACATCTATAATTAGGAGGCTGCAACATTTAGGAAATTTCTCACTTCTTTCATACTTACTTCATGCAATAGAGTGTATCTCTATAAAAGTTTCTTTCTAACTCGTGCTAGCGCATAACCGTTGTTGACACCCAAGTATGGACCTCCACATTATAAGTTAATCATCGAGCTTCTTCAATTTAAAAGATTTAAAATAATTAGTTTCATATATTTTCAAAAAAATAAAATAAAAATATTTTTTGCGAGTTTTTAAATAGTCTATCACTTTTGTATTTTTTTTAATAATATATGTTTTATATAATTATGTATATAATTAGTATATTTTATGAATGTTCGAAAACCATCTCAAAAAGATTTTATTTTTTTTTAGTTAAATGTTTTATTAATTAGTTTAATTTGAGTTGATTTATATTTTTGAATTAATTAATTTATAGCCAAGTTAATTATCATGTTTTGTTAAGATTAAGAAACTCATTAATTGATTTATATTAACTAGTCTTATTTAAATTTTTTGCCAAATTAATTTATATTAGCTCGTCTATATGCTTTACCTTACCTTAAACCCATTTGAGACTAGTTTGGGTCGTTTACTCAATTCTATTCCAGCCCAATTCCCAATTCAGCCCAACAATACATTATACAATCAACATTCCAAACCTGGACCCAATTCAATGTTCTCAACCCATCTTTCTAGGCTCAATTCTTTTAACCAGTGGCCCAATTTATAATTTCCAAGTCCACAATTACAATTCAAAGAACCCATAAACAATAACAGCAACGCATACCAAAACACGAGCCCACCCCCTCACACTTCCTTCTTTTTCTTTGCTTATGAAACCCATCAAACAGTAGCTGATCGACCTGTATACACGTTCTTCTTCTTCACGCTAAATCAATCCTAAAATCTCGCCCAACTACCCTATAGAACCCATACCTAGCATACTCATCCCGTCCCCTGGTCCCTTTTTTGTCAGAAATCCCCATCCCTTCCATTGTTGGCCTTGAAAAGGGCAGAGGAATTTGAATTTCAAATTCGAAACTTCATCCGTTTTCCCCCTAATCGGTCCTAGTTTTCCTCTATATAAACCACCCCTACCCATCAGTGAGAAGGAGAGGGAAGAAAGTTTTTGAGTTCGGTTCTTTGGAAATAATCGTTTTACACTTGCGAATTTTATATTTAGCTCTCTAATTCTAAAATTCGAGAAGTTCGCCACTCAGATTCTCTTGGCTTGTTGTTCATATTGAGATTTCGTGGTAGAAGAGTCGCTGCTCTCAGCTCGTTTATCCTAGTCTCGCCGCCCCGAAAAAGGTAACGCTCTTCCCTTTACGATACTTTTTTTACCTTTGCTATTTTGACATGGCGTTATTCGTCGTAGTATGTTTCTGTCATTTGAGTTCTTAATGTCTTAGTTTGAGACCTCTTATAGCGTTGTTTTAGTTGACCTAAATTTAAGCGGTAAGCTTTGGTGTATATAATTCTTTGACTGTAAATCGTTATACTCATATAAAATAGATTCGTTTATTGCTCGATAATATCTTACTAGGTGTCTTTTTTTTTGTATTTATTTGCTTAGTGTGAGTTCTCTTTATGCTCATTTGGTCTCTAGTACTTAGAATTCTTTTTCCCTGTATATCCTCTGCTCAATATATGTTATTAAAATATGCATTCAAATACTTCTCGTGTATTATTTCTACTTTTGAAAGCTAATCTGCTTTTCATGTTTAGATGTAGCATGATTATTTGAACTAGTTAATAGAAAGGTTTGAATGTGAAGCCTCTCCATTCCGTGAAGATAATGAACTAGTCGACGGTTTAATTTAATACAAGTGCGAGATGAGTCTTTTTGGATTAGAATGTAGTCGTTTGAGTTAGATCTTTAACGAGGGTTTCAGTTCGCTAAATCTTATCTAAATCGATGAGTTGGGTCTTATTTTAGGAGCATATTATAGGTTGTTTCTTTCTTGGTCTAGCATATAGTCAAGTCACTGGTTTGCTTTCCTCTTCTCTGTAATTATGCTGGCTTTAGAAGTTATTGTTTCGAGTATGGATTAGAGTCATCGTATATCCATTCTTAATTCATTTTTTATGGGACTCAAGCATTCCCATTAACATGTATTGAATTGTTATCCTTGTCAAGCATGCCTTTGGTGATGTATACTTGGATTGTTTTGGATTTTTATGTAGTAATTTTATCTCGCGCAAGCTATAATCCCTCATGGCTTATATTTTCTGCCCATTTGCTCTCTTTTCTTTGTGTGTTGACATGTTCGATTATTTCTTTTGTACTTGTTGCACTATTTTGAATGCTAATGTTGTCTCTTTTCACTTGTTGTATGAACCCCTCCCGAGTCCATGGTGGACTTCTCTTCTTTGCATTTCCGAGTTGAGCCATAAAGGCTCTTTTCTTTGTCATTTGAGTCGGCTAGGCCATCGAGAGCAGGTGTACATGTTGAAAGCATCAAATAAGGCCTGAAATTGGATTAACGGGTTCTGAAAAGCTGAAAGCAGGCTGAGATATAGCATGTATACATTGATATACCAGTTGTATACATACGAAAACACCATATACAGGTTCAAAAACGAAAATACAGGTTGGAGACATCAAAGTGAATCGTATACAATTGGTGTACGGTTCAATATACAGGAAAATGGGCCATGACGCGATCCGTATACAGCTGTATACATTTGGTGTATATATAAGATTTCAAGGGGCAAAAGTAGGGCCAAAGCCCAAACTATTGCAGCAGGCCCAAGGAGGCGCAAATTCAATTTCTCCCTTACTCTTTAATTATTTAATTATGATTATTTATTATTTGTCATTTAACTCTAACTTTATAATTATTAATTAACTTAATGAATTCCCCAAAAGATGAGTTATTTTCTTTGAGTTTGTTTAATGTTAATATATTTCATGTTTTTGTGTTCATTTATTTTATTAATCAAGTATATTGGTCAAAATTTTATTAAGTTAAACCTTTGGTCCTTAAAAAGATGTTCTTTAATGCTTTTTCACTTAAATAACATTTTTTTTTACTCATTTTAAAATTGTTTTATGTTAAAAAAAAATTCTCAAATAAACTTTAAAAATGTTAGTCAAAACTTTTGTTTTTCAATTAAATTAATGAATACTTAGTCATTTTCTCTAAAGGGTTAGTCAATTAATAAAAAATTATTTTCATGCTTTAATTTATTAAATTGATTTAAATTATTATTTCAAAAATGAATTAAATAAATTCTAATTGATCTAGTTTTATTAATATTTTAATCACTTTCAATTTAATTCAAATGTTTCATTTTTGGGTCCCTTTCTCTTAAAAATAAAATAAAAATAAAAATGTGTCATTTATTTAATTATTTTCTCAAAGTTAATCAAATATTGTAAGTTATTATTTTTTATGTTAAATCATTATTTTCCTAAAAATAGTCAAATATATTTTAGTCAAGTCCCAGGTCAACCACATGTTAGCGGGAACTTCGAATGCTTAAACCCTTCTGTAAGTGTAAATTGAACCCCGATCCCTCTTTGGTATTTTCAAATGATTTTTTCTGTTTAAATCTTTGAAAATTATAAGTTTTCTTAATTTCTTTAAAAAATTTAGTGGCAACTCTTTTCTAAGTATTTTTCTCAAATTGTTTTATACTTAGAACATTTCAAAAAGTGATTTTTCTAGAGATAGTCAAATTACGGCATAACAGAAATGGCGACTCCGTTGGAGACTTAATTAAGTTCTAACCATAAGATTTGACTTGTTTGATTAATTGTTATTGACTATTGAATTGTTTATTTGTGTTTAAAGTGCTTAAACTGCTATAACTGTCATTGCATTTCATGACATATTCTATCGTATACATAGTATATTAAGGACGGTTTCTGCATAATCGCAGCCAGACTTCTTACACTCAACCCTGTTTCGAAAGGATCGGCGATTTATTGGTACGTCATCAGTCCAATGGTTGTTGTGAATTCCAGCCTAAGTTGTCCACTTGGGTTCCCGATCTTTCAAAGGCCACTCTTAGTCAACTAGCGTAGAGCGAAACCAAATTCCAAATTTAGTGCATTTGAACTAAGTTGACCCAACACTCAAGGCGTGTTTTGGCCCATTAGAAGTCCACCTTGTGTCTATTTGGCCCATTGGTCAATAAAGACAACCATACTTATGTGTTTATATTTGAAGGAAGTATGCGTCATTTAGCAAAACATTGTCTCTTGGGGTTAGAAATTTAATAATTTGTTCGAGTCAAAGAAGGATCAAATTACCATTGCAGCTGAAGACGTTGACATTTAAAGATGACAAGAAGCTCAAAAACGGCGAACCTTTCATGGAATCATAGTTTAGGATTGTACCCATGTATGAAACTGATTATTTGTATCCTTTTTCCCTATTAGGTATCCCCATTTAATTTGTTTGCAAAGTTTGTATAAATTTTATAATGACGCCATACATCCTTCAATTCGATAGACCCACCTTTGGCATAAAAAGGTCACAAATCTAGGAATCGATATAAACTGTTTGTGTGTTGCTTGATATAATTGCTTTGTGTTGTGATGTGTCATTTTGTCTAAAGCAAAATTAATCCACTTTTGTTTCTTACAGCACCTTAAGCATATATTAAAATCCACAACAATAAAGTCCGTCCAAATTACTTCTGAAGTGTTGTCCAAGTTTCTCAGAAATATATAAACCGTCTACTCTAAAAAATCTCCTAAGTTTTTATTCGTCCATCACAGGAAGGTCGACTTGCTAGAATGTCTGGAAAAAAAGTCAATTTACCAATCCCACCCATTGCTTTGGTTAGTAATGAAGAAACTGAAGAATCAATGTTCAAAATATTTATCGAGACTAAAAAGAGGATAGCTGCAGCCAAAAGGAGACTTGCAATACTGGACCAAACTGAATGGATGCTACGAGAGAGAATTATTGAGGTTGACATAGAAACAGCCTCGGTGAAAAAGAAGATCGCAAAAATTGATCAAGAGATAATTAATATCACCAAAGCGTCTGCGAGGATCCCCGAAATTGAACGGGACATTAAGAAACTAAATTTTGTAAATGCTTCCTCTATGAGGGGAAATGGTAAAACAAAAGAAGGTTCAGATAACGAGAGCACTAGATCATCACCCGACAATTGAAGAGAAAGGAAAGAAGTCTTTGGGTAGATTTATGTTCATGTAACGCATTTCTCTTGTTTGTCATCTTGTTTTGAAATTTTATTGTAATCAAGAACTACGTGAGACTTGAGCCCATAGGGTAGGAAGCTCTTTTCGAGCCTAGTCTCTCTATCAATTTCGGGAAGGGTACGTTTAGGTTATCTTATGTAATTCGAACTATGTCGGGCCTGATTTCCTTGGTGGATACGTAGGCAGCCTACTTAAGGCTCGGTCCCTATCTTTTCAATTTTTATTCTCCCTTATTAGTGAATGATTCTGAAGAGTTACACCTACAAAAACATATGAGTGGAAGAAATTATCAAAATTCTATGCAAGTCGACCTTTCCAATTCAGTTACAAAAAGATTTATTTCCATTTGAGCCCTCCCATTCACCTGAAATAGTTTTGTGGATTAATCTATTTGAAGCAAAATGACACTTGTGTGTTTATCTTTATGTCATCTTATTCGCATATCTCGTTTAAAACAAAAACTAACACATATGTCTTTTGAGTTGTTTTTCTCTACAGGTAAAGGCTGATCTGTGTTGAAATCAAACTGGCCGACCATCCCTACTTCACAAGATCTAAAGCAATCATACCATTCTTCCCTGATCATTCTTCGGATAAAGGCAAAGGCAACATGACTGGTACTTCCGACGAAACGAGAATAGTGGATGTGACTATCAGAAATGCTAAACTCACTGATAAGAGTGAGTTGATCTCTCAGTTAATGCAACGAATTGCAGATATGCAGGAAGAGCTACAACAGACCAAAGATCTAGCCAAATTGGTCATTGCATTGAATGAACCCCCCCTCGAAACTAGAAGTCCTCCTCCTCCTTTTCCATCACTGAGTTCTCCATTACCCAACTATTTCCCTACCCATACCATAGGACCCATCACTTCCACTCCTAACCCTCCTACCATCAACTTAACTGTATCTAACGCTCTTTATGCCAGTACTTCTTACCAAACACCACCCCACCACCAAATCAGAATCAAGCACCTAACACTAATCACTCCCAAAACTTCACACCAACCTACCAAATCCCAGTCCTAGTCCCCAATAATCCAAATATTTTACCTAGCCAGCCTGCACACCCTTCCGTAATATTCCAAACTCCACCAACCTATATAATCACTGAGCCATGTACTAGCTTTCCCGTTCAACCGAAGTTGATGAAGAAATGGAGAAGGGGTAGAGGTTGAGAGAAGAAAAGTGTGAACAAGAAATGAATGTCATGAAGGATGCCATCTCTTAAGCAGTAAAAAGTGTCCAATCTTCGAGAAAAATAACAGGACTTGAGTATGAGGACCTTTGCATACACCTTGACCTAGAAATACCCGAAGGTTACAAAATTCCAAAATTTGAAACCTTCAATGGTATTGGCAATCCCATGGCTCACTTACGAGCTTATTGTGACAAACTCGTAGGTATCAGGAAAAATGATGCATTAATTATGAGGTTGTTTAGTCGAAGCCTCAGCGGGGAGGCATTAGAATGGTTCACATCTCAAGAACTCCGTCAATGGTCTACATGGGGGGCTCTGGCCAAAGATTTTTTGGAAAGATTCCAGTTTAATGTCGAAGCTGTCCCTGACAGATATTATTTGGGAAAAAAGCAAACAAAAGACCACGGAGGACTATCGTGAATATGCGTGCCGCTGAAGGAAAAAAGCTGCAAAGGTACAACCTGTGATGACTGAAAGCGAAATAACCTCTACTTTTATTCGAGCTCAGGAGCTCGAGTATTACGAAAGGATGTTGCCTATGATGGAACATAAGTTTTTGGAGCTAATCAGAATGGAAGAAGCCATAGAGGATGGCCTCAAGTCTAGAAAGGTTACAAGTCTCACTGCTTTGCAGGCAGCCAACAAAGTCTCGCCGTCTATGGCCACATGATTCACTAAGAAAAAGAAAAAAGATGTGTCTGTTGTATCTTTTAGCCCCCAGGCCAAGGCCACAAAGGTATTTTGGGTCTGGTTCTGCTGTTGGAAACTCCAACCGATTCCCCACTTCAAATATTTACCCACCATCTCCACAAGCTCCAATCCCAATCTACTATGCACAATAGAACTACCAAGCACCATCGCCTATCTACCGAAATCTGCCACCAACCTACCAAAATACACTACCAAATCACCAAGCCAATGCACCAATCTACCAAAATCCCGAACAAAACAACCTACCCCACCCTAACCTCAAAAGAAAGCCTCCCAGAGTTTTCACTCCTTTGGCAGAAACACGTACCTAACTCTTTGAGCGTCTAAAAGTGACATAATTGATCCAACTAGTAGACGCAAGGATAATTAATCCCACAATAAAGTTCTTCCGAGCGGATCAACGTTGTGCTTACCATTCTGGAGGCGCAGGACATGATACAGAAGAATGTATCAATCTGAAACATAAGATTCAAGACTTGATCGATGACAGAGTCATCACTCTCCAAGCCCCTACCCTCAATGTGAACCTTAACCCATTGTCGAATCATGGAGGAGCTACCATCAACATAATTGAGCGAGACGAAGATTGGCTTGTTAATGGGACTCTCGGTGAAGCAAATATTAATTCACTTATACCAACAGTGGCCTCATTGACCATAAAGACCCGTCCAGAGTTTGTTGCAATAATTGTACCTCATCAGGCATTTACTTTGGCAAAGGAAAGAAACAATGAGCATCCCAAAGAAAGGTTTGTTGTCCAGGCGGTTACCGCATAAGGGATGACACGTTTTGGAAGATGTTACATTCCAGAAGAACTAACTAAAGAGACACGAAGAAATGAGAAATATAAAAGGCTGATTACAGAGGGTGAGGCTGAAGAGTTTTGGCGAAGAATGCAACCTAAGGAGTACTCCATTGTCAAGCATTTGGAGAAGACTCCAGCTCAAATTTCTATTTGGGCTTTATTAATGAGTTCTGAGTACCATCGAAAGGCACTGTTAAAGGTACTTGATGAAACGTATGTACCAACGGGAACAAGTGGTAAGAATTTGGCCACTAAGGTAAGTCATGTCATTGGGAGTCATCAAATCTCTTTCCGAGAAGAGGAGTTGCCACTCAAAGGAGTGATGCACAACCGTGCCTTATATATCACCATAAAATGCAGGGACAAGTTTGTAGCTCGAGTATTGATTGATAATGGCTCAGGTATCAATATTTGCCCATTATCAACCCTTACTTAGCTAAATTATGATGTAGGAAATATTCGTCAAAGTCGCATAAATGTAAGGGCATTTGATGGTTCGCAAAGAGAGACCATGGGGGAGGTAGACTTGTGTATCCAAATGGGACCTACAGAATTTGTCACTGAATTCCAGGTGATGGGTATATCTACAAGCTACAACTGATTGCTAGGAAGACCATGGATCCACGTTGTTGGAGCAGTCCTATCCACATTGCATCAAATGTTGAAGTTCATCTGGGAAGATCATGAAATCGTCTTCCATGGTGAAGAGGGTGATCGTGGTTACCCTGGTTTCTCCACTCCAGCTATTGAAGAGTTTTCTCAGGGTACTAACTTTCACACGGTGGAGACAATGAATGCTGCTTTTGAAGATACAATGCCGCAAGTGTCAATGCTGCCAATGTATAAAATGCTAGCCACAACTATGCTAAGAAGTGGTTTTGAGCCTGGGCGTGGGTTAGGCAAGAATTTGGACAGCATATCTGAACCTCTTCCTATCCCACTTCAAAATTTCTGCTTCGACATTGGTTATACCCCAATAGAGGAAGAATTGTTTGAAGCAGAAACAAGGAAGAAACATGATTGTGATATACTGAAGCCTATTCTAGTATTGTACTAGTCATTTATTGTTAAAGCTTTAGTGCCTGAGATGGATGGTCTAGTGGAAGGGATGGGAAGATTGTTTGATGAAGAAGATTGTGATGTGATATTGGCAGAATGCACCACAACACCCACCATCCGAGATGCCAGACCTGAAGAGATGTTACAGAATTGGTTGGCCACTCCACTTATGATCCATCGAATGACTTGGTAGACAAAGATAAGATTTGAAGTTTTTTTTTTTTTTTAAATCGGTGCTTTTCGGACGAGGCTCGGAACCATCATTTATGTCACTTTATTTTTCATCGTAATGTTCAAAAAGGAAATGACTCATAAGTCATGACCAAAGTTTGTACGCTTTTTAAAATTCTAATGAAAGCCTCGTTTATTTTAAATTGATTATCTTGTCATTGCGAATTATTCTCCAATATATACATTTAAACTCTTTCTGTCTAACATGGTTGATTTATTGTTCTTTTCAGCAAAAATGAATCTAAACCTACCAATGTCATGACATGTCACGAACACGGCGAACCAAGTAATGTCAATGAAGATGAATGTGAAGAATATGATGAGGAAACCATGATGCTAGAACACCTTACCGAGGACTTGAGGCAATTTGAAAATAATAAAAAGCCCAACCTGGACGAGACAGAGACAGTAAACTTGGGAGATGAGGAGTCAGTCAGATAAACCCGAGTTAGTGTCCATTTGGCACCAACAAAAAGAGAAGAATTGGTCAAGCTGCTCAGAAAATACATCGATGTGTTTGCCTGGTCTTATGATGATATGTCAGGGTTAAGCACTGATATTGTTTCCCATAAGCTGCCTATCAATACAGAGTACTGTCTGATAAAGCAGAAAACCAGAAAGTTCAAGCCATATCTGAGTTTGAGGATAAAAGAAGAAGTCATGAAGCAGATTGAATCAAAAGTCGTTGAAGTGACCAAGTATCCCACTTGGCTGGCTAACATTGTTCTAGTGGCAAAGAAAGATGAAAAATCAGGATATGCGTGGATTATCGGGATCTCAACTAAGCGAGTTTCAAAAGATAATTTTCCCTTGTCAAATATCCACATACTCATCGATAATTGTGCTAAGTATGAGTTACAATCTTTTGTGGATTGTTTTGCGGGATATCACCAGATTCTAATGGACAAAAAAAATGCAGAAAAAACAGTATTCATCACACCTTGGGGAGTCTACTATTATCGTGTAATGTCGTTCGGCCTCAAAAATGCTGGAGCCACTTACATAAGAGCTATGACCACCATTTTCCATGATATGATCCACAAAGAAATTGAGGTGTATGTGGACGATGTCATCTTAAAATCTCGCAGAGTTCGGATAATCTCACACACTTGGAAAAGTTCTTTAACAGGTTACGTAGGTATGATTTGAAGTTGAACCCTGCCAAATGTGCATTTGGAGTACCTACAGGGAAGTTACTTCGATTCATAGTTAGCAGAAGAGGTATCGAGCTTGATCCATCCAAGATCAAAGCAATTCAAGACTTACCTCATCCAAAGACTAAGAAGAAAGTAATGAGTTTTCTGGGGAGACTGAATTACATCAATCGATTCATAGCTCAATCAACGGTGATATGTGAGCCCATATTCAAGTTACTACGAAAAGATGCGCCAACCAAATGGACGGAAGAATGTCAGAAGCTTTCGACACAATCAAGAGTTACCTTTCGAATCCACTAGTGTTGGTACCACCACGTGCATGCAGTCCTTTGCTATTGTATTTATCCGTCTCAGACAATACATTCGGATGTGTGTTGAGATAGCATGATGAGACCGGAAGAAAGGAGAGAGCTATATACTATTTGAGCAAAAAGTTCACATCCTATGAGGCTCGTTACACCCTCTTAGAGAGAACTTGTTGTGCTTTGACTTGGGTTGCTCAGAAATTGAGACATTATCTGTCAGCTTACACAACACATCTCATTTCGAGGATGGACCCTCTCAAGTACATATTTCAGAAAGCAATACCCACATGAAAGCTAGCAAAGTGGTAAATGTTGTTGAGTGAGTTCGATAATGTGTACATGACTCAGAAAGTAATCAAGGGGCAAGCCTTGGCAGATCAACTTGCTGAAAACCCAGTAGACGAAGGATATGAACCTCTTAGAACATATTTCCCTGATGAAGAACTATTTATTGCAGGGAAAGACATATCAGAATCATATCTTGGGTGGAGAATGTTCTTTGATGGAGCAGTAAACTCTATAGGATTAGGAATTGGAACAGTGTTGATATCTGAATCGGGGCAACATTATCCAGCAACAGCAAAGCTTAGATTTCGATGCACTAATAACATGGCTGGGTACGAAGCATGTATTCTTGGCATTAGAATGGCTCTTGACATGAATGTTCAAGAATTACTAATAATTGGTGAATCAGACTTGTTGATTCATCAAATGCAAGGAGAATAGGCCGTGAAGAATCATAAAATCTTACCTTACGTACAATTGGTACGGAGATTATGCAAAAGATTTAGGAAGACCGAGTTCAGACACACGCTGAGAATACAGAACGAGTTTGCTGATGCCCTTGTAACCATATCGTCCATGATACAACACCCAGAAAAGAGTTATATCGATCCACTTGAGATAGTTATGAAAGAACAACCAACACATTGTTCACATGTGGAAGCAGAATGGCATGGGAACCCATGGTATATCAATATGAAAAAGTACTTAGAAGCAGGCGAATATCCCAAAAAAGCAACAAGTATTCAGAAGAAAACAATTCGAAGAATGGCAAACAACTTCTTTTTTAATGGAGAGGTTCTTTATAAGAGGACACTCGATCTGGGATTACTGAGATGTGTGGATGCTGCAAAAGCTACAAAATTGCTTGAAGAAGTACACACTGGAGTGTATGGGACTCACATGAATGGGTTTGCGTTAGCAAAGAAAATCTTAAGGGCAGGATACTTTTGGATGACTATGGAAAGTGATTGTGGACGATTTGTCCAAAGATGTCATAAATGCCAGGTACATGGAGATCTGATCAAAGTACCACCCCACGAGCTTAATGCGATAAGTTCCCCTTGGCCATTTGCAGCTTGGGGTATGGATTTTATTGGACCAATTGAGCCTGCTGCCTCTAATAGTCATAGGTTCATTTTGGTCGCCATTGATTACTTCACAAAGTGGGTCGAAGCTGCTTTCTAGAAAGCTGTGACAAAGAAAGTTATGGCCGATTTTGTTCGCAACAATTTGATATGACGTTTTGGAGTTCCAGAGTCTATCATTACAGATAATGGAGCAAATCTGAATAGCCACTTGATGAAAGTGATATGTGAACAATTCAAAATTACCCACCGCAATTCAACTGCATATCGTCCTCAGATGAATGGAGCTGTGGAAGCTGCTAATAAGAACATCAAGAGGATACTAAGAAAGATGATTGACAACTACAAATGCTGGCATGAAAATTTGCCTTATGTTTTGCTAGGTTATCGCACCACAATCCGGACCTCAACTGGGGCAACTCCTTATTTATTGGTATACGGAACAGAAACAGTGATACCAGCTGAAGTTGAGATACCATCTTTAAGGATTATTCAGGAAGCTGGATTGAGCGATACCGAATGGGTTCATGATCGATATGAGCAATTAGCATTGATTGATGAGAAAAGAATGAGTGTCGTTTGTCATGGCCAGTTGTATAAACAAAGAATGACTCGCGCTTTCAACAAGAAAGTAAGAGTTTGAACATTTGAGGTAGGCTAGTTGAAACGTATTTTCCCTCATCAAGACTATTACAAAGGGAAATTTGCACCTAACTGGCAAGGACCGTATGTTGTCCACAAAGTACTATCAAGAGGAGCTTTGGTTTTAGCAAGATGAACGGTAGAGTATGGTGAAAAGCTATCAATTCAAATGTCGTCAAGAGATACTACATTTGAAGGATGATACTTCTTTCGTATATTTCCTTGTAATTGCAGTTCGTTTGTAATCATGGTCGCATTATGTTTGAAACATTCCCCTTGTACTTGAACTACGTTCGACCTGAATTCTCAAGAATGAGATACGTAGGCGATCTATGTCGGCCTCGGTCGTTTCCTTCTCAAAATCTTTTATTTTTGTCAATTCTCGAGATGGGAACTACGTTTGACCTGATTCCTTCCTCAACGGGATACGTAAGTGTCACAAAGGTTTGGTCATATTCCCAATAAGATTTCCATTTCCCCTCATAATGGAAACAGGGACAGAATTTTTGAGAGGACCTCAAAAACTCTACAAAAAGAGTCATTTTCTACAAACAAGAGTCAAGGATCATATCGAAATGTGCAACTGGGAATAATTTTAAGGAGATCTCAAATTCAAGACTCCCGTGATCATCAGGTTTGTTTTTGAGACATCTAACTGGGAATTTTTTTTTTGAGAAGGACCTCAAAAATTCCATCAAGGATACTCGAACCTTCGAAGTCAACTTCAATTGCCTCAAATTGACGTGTTCTTAAAGGGTTTTAAGTTGCTAGCAAGCTACCTATCATATCAAAATCTGAGACAAAGGGTGTTGTTCGTGTCGTGCATGTCGTGACAGTTAATTAGCAAAGATTTCCTCTAAAACTACTTTTTCAAAACTTCATGCCTAACAAATGTTTTAATTTAAATATGATCTTTTCTTTTGTCTACTGCGATTAATTGGATCTACCAGACAAAGTTCCAGAGATAATGAGACCAGGAGCAAGGCGACTTCAACACAGATCAGTGTTCCAAAACTAATATATTTGTGGATGCAGGGTATAATAAGATCATCAAAGGAGCTATATTTATCAACCAACTAGTTCAGGTAAAAACATATCCAGCAAATATCAATCATGAGTGTAACATCTTCGTTTGATCAAAGAGGTATTTGACAGATTAAAGAATAATATCTACCGCTTAAGGTTGCTAGATACCGATAAAAATGATGTTATGATCAAAAGTACCTATCATCATGTCAAATATTGATGAAAGGCGACATTCATAGTCAAAGTCATTCATATTCAAAATGCCAAGAGGGTCATTCATATTACAATAGACAAGAGGGCCATCATATTCAAAGTACCGAGAGGGCCATCATATTCAAATTGCCGAGAGGGCCATTTCATATTCAAATTGCCGAGAGGGCCATTTCATATTCAAATTGCTGAGAGGGTCATTTCATATTCAAATTGCCGAGAGGGCCATTTCATATTCAAATTGTTGAGAGGGCCATTTCATATTCAAATTGCTGAGAGGGCCATTTCATATTCAAATTGCCAAGAGGGCCATTTCATATTCAAATTGCCAAGAGGGCCATTATATTCAAAAAGTCGAGAGGGCCATTATATATTAAATTGTCGAGAGGGCCATTCATATTCAAATTGCCGAGAGGGTCATCCTATACAAATGCCAAGAGGGCCATTGCATATTCAAATTTCCAAGAGGGCCACCATATTCAAACCGCCGAGAGGGCCATCATGTTCAAACCGCCAAGAGGGCCATTCATATTCAAAATGCCGAGAGGGCCATTGCATATCAAATTGCCGAGAGGGCCATTCATATTCAAACTACCGAGAAGGCCATTTATATTCAAATTGCCAAGAGGACCATTGCATATCAAAACGCCGAGAGGGCCATTACATATCAAACCGCCGAGATGGCCATTGCATATTCAAACCATTAAGAGAACCATCAATATATTACATCAATCTATTTTACTGCTTCGATATCAAAAAAAGAGTAAACTGAAGAATTATATTGAAAATATGAGATACGAGCTTTATTTGCTTTACGTCAAACTGAAAGAAGTCATCGTTAAATATTCAAGAAGAGCAATTAAGGGTGAAAATGGTAAACAGACACTCTCTCTCCATTTGAATTATATTTTACGCTAATGAGTTTTATATCAGACTTTGTCGAGAGCATCTAAGAGAATGAATTCTCAAACCAAACCAAAGGTGCGGACCACATCAAAAGGGATACAACACAACGTGGAACTTTTCTTAGCAGCGAACTGGGACATAGTCCTAAGAGGGGTATCAAACTCTTAGGATGCGAGCTGAAGAGCGATTTCCACCACAATCAAACCACACCCCTATCAAAAGGCATGTGGTTATTCCTTTTGGTTTATCTGTTCCAATTTCGCATCCGGAAAATTTTCCACTCTCACCAGAGGCAGCTTTCTAATCAGAGTGACAATGCACCAAGAGCTTTGGAAATTATGTCCGTGTAAGTTCTTAATTATGGGTATGAAGCGCGCCACATTCATGGCTAAGAGGTTGCAAACCTCTTTTTCATACTCGGACTTACTTGTCACTCATCCAGAAACAAAGGTTATCTAGCATAATAGATTTCCTTTTCAATCAATCGAGTCAAACTACGAACAGCCTGATTCCAAAGGTTTAAGGATATGTAGGCGGGCTCAATGTTGAAAAGTCGGCTGTATTCCGACATCCTTTCTCAAATCTTATTCTCGAGCATTCCGATCTCTTCATAATTCGATATTGGAATGACTTTTGAATTTTCTCAAAATCGTGCTTCAAAGCAAGTGTATTGAACTACAAGTGACCTGAATTTTCATATAGCTTGAGAAATCTAGGAAACCCATTTCTAGGGTTCGACCATAATTCCTTAAGTCCATAACAAAACCCCTTTCCGAAAAGATGAAGATGGGGTCGGTCAAAATTGGATTCGTCAATTTCATTTGCCTCGAATTTCTTTCATCAATCCAAGTCAAATGAGGGACAGCTGTTGACACCCAATTTTAGACCTCCACATTATAGATTAATCATCAAGCTTCTTCAATTTCAAAAGATTTAAAATAATTATTTTCATATAATTTCAAAAAAATAAAATAAAAATATTTTTTGCGAGTTTTTAAATAGTCTATCACTTTTGTATTTTTTTTTAATAATATATGTTTTATATAATTATGTATATAATTAGTATATTTTATGAATGTTCGAAAACCATCTCAAAAAGATTTTATTTTTTTTAGTTAAATGTTTTATTAATTAGTTTAATTTGAGTTGATTTATATTTTTGAATTAATTAATTTATAGTCAAGTTAATTATCTTGTTTTGTTAAGATTAAGAAGCTCATTAATTAATTTATATTAACTCGTCTTATTTAAATTTTAACCGAATTAATTTATATTAGCTCGTCTCTATGTTTTACCTTACCTTAAACCCATTTGAGACTAGTTTGGGTCATTTACTCAATTCTATTCCAGCTCAACTCCCAATTCAGCCCAATAATACATTATACAATCAACATTCCAAACCTGGACCCAATTCAATATTCTCAACCCATCTTTCTAGGCCCAATTCTTTTAACCAGTGGCCCAATTTATAATTCCAAGTCCACAATTCCAATTCAAAGAACCCATAAACAATAACAACATACCAAAACACGACCCCACCCCTACACGCTTCCTTCTTCTTCTTTGCTTGTGAAACCCATCAAATAGTAGCCGATCGACCTGTATACTCATTCTTCTTCTTCACGCTAAATCAATCCAGAAATCTCGCCAAACTACCCTACATAACCTATACCCTAGCATACTCATCCCGTCCCCTCGTGCCCTTTTGTCAGAAATCCCCATTCCTTCCATTGTTGGCCTTGAAAAGAGGCAGAGGAATTCAAATTTCAAATTTCAAATTTGAAACTTCATCCGTTTCCCCCCTAATCAGTCCTAGTTTCCTCTATATAAACCACCCCCTACCTATCAGTGAGAAGGAGAGGGAAGAAAGTTTTTGAGTTCAGTTCTTTGGCAATAATCATTTTACACTTGCGAATTTTATATTTAGCTCTCTAATTCTAAGTTTCAAGAAGTTCGCCACTCAGATTCTCTTGGCTTGCTGATCATATTGATTTCGTGGTAGAAGAGTTGCTGCTCTCAGCTCGTTTGTCCTAGTCTCACCGCCACGAAAAAGGTAACGCTCTTCCCTTTACAATACTCTTTTCACCTTTGCTATTTTGACATAGCGTTATTCGTTGTAGTATGTTTATGTCCTTTGAGTTCTTAATGTCTTAGTTTGAGACCTCTTATAGCGTTGTTTTAGTTGACTTAAATTTAAGCTGTAAGTTTTGGTGTATATAATTCTTTGACTGTAAATCGTTATACTCATCTAAAATAGATTCGTATATTGCTCGATAATCTTACTCGGTGTCTTTTTTTTGTATTTATTTGCTTAGTGTGAGTTCTCTTTATGTTCATTTGGTCTCCAGTACTTAGAATTCTTTTTCCCTGTATATCCTCTGCTCAATACATGTTATTAAAATATGCATTCAAATACTTCTCGTTTATTATTTCTAATTTTGAAAGCTAATATGCTTTTCATGTTTAGATGTAGCATGATTATTTGAACTAGTTAATAGAAAGGTTTGAAGGTGAAGCCTCTCCATTTCGTGAAGATAATGAACTAGTCGACGGTTTAATTTAATACAAGTGCGAGATGAGTCTTTTTGGATTAGAATGTAGTCGTTTGAGTTAGATCTTTAACGAGGGTTTCAGTTCGCAAATTCTTATCTAAATCGATGAGTTGGGTCTTATTTTAGGAGCATGTTATAGGTTGTTTCTTTCTTGGTCTAGCATATAGTCAAGTCACTGGTTTGCTCTCCTCTTCTCTATAATTATATTGGCTTTAGAAGTTATTGTTTCGAGTATGGATTAGAGTCATCGTATGTCCATTCTTAATTCATTTTTTATGCGACTTAAGCATTCCCATTAACATGTATTGAATTGTTATCCTTGTCAGGCATGCCTTTGGTGATGTATATTTGGATTGTTTTGGATATTTATGTAGTAATTTTATCTCGCGCAAGCTATAATCCCTCATGGTTATATTTTCTGCCCGTTTGCTCTCTTTTCTTTGTGTGTTGACATGTTCGGTTATTTCTTTTGTACTTGTTGCACTATTTCAAATGCTAATGTTTTCTCTTTTCGCTTGTTGTATGAATCCCTCCCGAGTCCATGGTGGACTTCTCTTCTATGCATTTTTGAGTTGAGCCATAAAGGCTCTTTTCTTTGTCATTTGAGTCGGCCAGGCCATCGAGAGCAGGTGTACATGTTGAAAGCATCAAATAAGGCCTGAAATTGGATTAACAGGTTCTGGAAAGCTGAAAGCAGGCTGAGATACATCATGTATACATTGATATACCAGTAGTATACATACTAAAACACCATATACAGGTTCAAAAATGAAAATACAGTTTGGAGACATCAAAGTGAATCGTATACAATTGGTGTACGGTTCAATATACAGGAAAATGGGCCATGATATACAGCTGTATACATTTGGTGTATATATAAGATTTCAAGGGGCAAAAGTAGGGCCAAAGCCCAAACAATTGCAGCAGGCCCAAGGAGGCACAAATTCAATTTCTCCCTTACTCTTTAATTATTTAATTATGATTATTTATTATTTGTCATTTAACTCTAACTTTATAATTATTAATTAACTTAATGAATTCCCCAAAAGATGAGTTATTTTCTTTTAGTTTGTTTAATGTTAATATATTTCATGTTTTTGTGTTCATTTATTTTATTAATCAAGTATATTGGTCAAAATTTTATCAAGTTAAACCTTTGGTCCTTAAAAAGAAGTTCTTTAATGCTTCTTCACTTAAATAACATTTTTTTTTTTACTCATTTTAAAATTGTTTTATGTTAAAAAAAATTCTCAAATAAACTTTAAAAATGTTAGTCAAAACTTTTTTTTTTCAATTAAATTAATGAATACTTACTTAGTTATTTTCTCTAAAGGGTTAGTCAATTAATAAAAAATTATTTTCATGCTTTAATTTATTAAATTGATTTAAATTATTATTTCAAAAATGAATTAAATAATTTCTAATTAATCTAGTTTTATTAATATTCTAATCACTTGCAATTTAATTCAAATGTTTCATTTTTGGGTCCCTTTCTCTAAAAAAATAAAATAAAAATAAAAAAGCGTCATTTATTTAATTATTTTCTCAAAGTTAATCAAATATTGTAAGTTATTATTTTTTATGTTAAATCATTATTTTCCTAAAAATAGTCAAATATATTTTAGTCAAGCCGCAGGTCAACCACATGTTAGCGGGCAATTCGAATGCTTAACCTTTCTCAAAGTGTAAATTGAACCCCGAACCCTCTTTGGTATTTTCAAATGATTTTTTCTGTTTAAATCTTTGAAAATTATAAGTTTTCTTAATTTCTTTAAAAAATTAACTGGCAACTCTTTTCTAAGTATTTTTCTCAAATTGTTTTATACTTAGAACATTTCAAAAAGTGATTTTTTTAGAGATAGTCAAATTACGGCATAACAACTGTTTGTTAGTTGGACTGTTTTAAGAGTATTTTCATGGGGCGTTTCTTTCCCCATGAACTAGGAGAAGCAAAGAGATGGTTGTTGAAATGAGGCAGGATGAGTTTATTCGTAGTTGGGTTGACTCGTCTGTCAAGTAAGGAAAGTAAGGCAGCCATGCTAATAGATTACATGGTATAGCAAGGCTGATGATCCATGTGCAACAAGTTGAGGAGGAAAAGCTAAGGGATAAAGAAGAGTTTAAGATTAAGAGGGCTAAGACATAAGGGAATGAATCAGGGCAGCAAAAGAGTAATGTGAACTGGTCTTCATTCCAACTTAAGCAAAATGGACCTGCTCCATCAATTGCTAATGCACCTATACAAGGGAACAAATGTGAGTACAATAGTCAGAATTCTCAGAACTTCAGACATAGACCTGCACATTCACAAGATAGTAAGGCACAAGGGGGTACTAAGACTCCTGCTTGTGCTAAGTGCATTAGGAGCCACTCAGGGGTGTGTCGTGATGGCTCCACTAGTTGTTTCAAGTGTGGCCAGAATGGTCATTTTATGAGAGAGTGTCCTAAGAGCAGACATAATAGTGGTAATGGGGGCAATAGAGCCCAGTCTTCTTCAGTTGCTCTACCAAATAGAGTTGCATCTAGATGAGCTACTTCAAGGGTAGACGAAGAAGGAAACCATTTTTGTGCTATCGCTAGTCGCCGAGAGCAAGAGGATTCTCCATATGTTGTCACTGGTATGATCCAAGTCTTCAGTTTTGATGTTCTTCCAAAGCAACATCTTAAGCCCTTTAGTGTTTCTACACCTGTTGGTGAGTCTATTCTAGCAAAGAGAGTCTATCATGATTGTCCCGTTTTCGTCAATCACAAGAGTACCATGGCTGATCTAATTGAGTTAGACATGGTAGATTTTGATGTCATTCTTGGTATGGACTGGCTTCATGCATGTTATGCCTCAGTTGATTGTAGAACTCGAGTTGTCAAGTTCCAGTTTCCAAATGAGCCAGTCTTAGAGTGGAAAAGTAGTTCAGCAGTGCCTAAGGATCGTTTCATTTCGTACCTTAAGGTAAGAAAGTTAGTTTCTAAGGGGTGTATCACTTAGTCCGAGTTAATAACTCAAGTGTTGAGATACCTCTTATCCAGTCAGTTTCTATAGTAAAAGAGTTTCTAGAAGTCTTTCCAGATGATCTACCCGGAGTCTCTCCTGAGAGAAAGATAGATTTCGGTATAGATGTTCTTCCAGATACTCGTCCTATCTCTATCCCGCCATATAGAATGGCACCACCAGAGTTGAAAGAGCAGTTAAAGGATTTGTTAGATATGGGCTTCATTCGACCAAGTATCTCACCTTGGGGTGCTTTGGACCTTTTTGTGAGAAAGAAAGATGGTTCCCTTAGGATGTGTATAGATTACCGTCAGTTGAACAAGGTTACCATTAAGAACAAGTATCCTCTTCCAAGGATTGATGATTTATTCGATCAACTTCAGGATGCCACCTATTTTTCTAAGATTGACCTCAGATCTGGCTACCATCAGTTGAAAGTAAGGGAATATTATATTCTCGAGACAGCATTCAAGACCCGTTATGGTCATTATGAGTTTTTGGTCATGTCGTTCGGTCTAACCAATACGCCTGCAATGTTCATAGACCTTATGAATTGAGTATTCAAGCCTTATCTAGATATGTTTGTTATCGTTTTCATTGGTGACATTCTGATCTATTCAAGGAATAAGGAAGATCATGCTAGCCATCTCAGAATAGTTCTTCAGACTTTGAAAGATAAGGAGTTATATGCCAAATTTTCGGAATGTGAGTTTTGGCTTGAATCTGTGGCATTTTTGGACCACATAGTTTCCGGTGATGGAATTAGAGTTAGCACCCAAAAGATAGAGGCAGTTCAGAGTTGTCCTAGACCCACATCTCCAACTGATATTAGGAGTTTCTTGGGATTGGCTGGCTACTATAGAAGGTTCGTAGAGGGGGTCCTCATCTATTTCATCCCCTTTGACCAAATTGACTCAGAAAACAGTGAAGTTTTAATGGTCTGAAGCTTGTGAGAAAAGCTTTCAGGAATTGAAAAAGAGGTTGACTACTGCCCCAGTTCGCTTGGGGCCAGCAATAGTTCTCGAGTGCCAGCCACGTCCGGGGTGTAGGCTCGGTGCGTGACAGAAAGTGAGGAGTTTTAATGGAGATGACAATGAGTTTTTGAAGAAGAAAGAAAGGGGAAAAATAACAAAGAAAAAAATTTAAAATAATAAGAAAAACAAGAAATTATATTTTATAACAAAATACCTATAAAAATAAAGTTATGTTCATTATTTTAGGTTGATCACGTTCTTTAAAGAGAGTGGATATATTCTCTATGTCAGATGGGAAAAAAATGATTTAATAATATCAGCTCAAGATTGTTTAGGGGGTAATAAGACGTTTAAATAGTTAAGGTATCTTTTTGAAAATTTGGGACAACTACAGGTGTTACTTTATGTCTTTTCTCTTTATAAAATCAATTTTAAGGGTTCAAATTACATTTAACTTAAAAGTGTCTTAAAACTCTAAGAAGTAATAAAAAATCTAATGGCGAATTAGCTACTACAACTATGGAAATATTATATAAATACGAAGTAGCTATAAGAAATGAATTTAGTAGTATGACAACAGAGGTAGAAGAACAAAATAAAGAACAAATCATAAATCGGAATCTAATGACAAAATTAGCAATATGTAATATGTGTTACATAGATGAATATACATGTGCATTTAGAGAATACTATTATAAATGATCATATAGCACAGAAGAAAGTAAAGAAATAAGAAAATTATATTTTACAAAATTACCAGAAATGTATATCTTCGAACTTACAACAAAAGATATGCTATTAGGAATGCCATTTTTAGAAAAATTGTATCCACATACAAAAACAAAAACACACTGATAGTTCACAACACCGTGTAAATAAAAAATAGGAGCAAAAAGACGGAGGGAGTAACAATTAATCATGTTAGATGGTTGGCATATTTTATTAGTACTTACAGATAGATCCATTATTGTCCTTCAATTAGATACAATAATTCCATTAATTATGCTTAGTACTCGATTCATATATACAGGGATCAAAATGAAAATAAACTTATAATACATGGACTAAAATTGTTATTTCCCCTAAAGTGATATATGCAATTGTGGAGAAGAATTGTGGAAAAGTTAAGCTTTCTAATAAAGAAGAATAAGCAAGTGCAAGTAATTTGACATATCTAAATTTTTTTCACCAGCTATTATTATATAAATTAAATATATATAATGTGGAAAAAAACATTTTAATGTGAAAAAACGACTTGGTTAACTATGTTTTATTTGATCACTCGTTTGGTATAAATAGGTGAAGGAGGATAGACACTCCTCACCCCAAACAAAAGAAAAGAAAAAGAATCCATAATATGGCTGTTCACAAACAAGTTAGTTTCCTTGCTTACCTACTACTTGCTCTTGGTAAGATTTGCCTTTCTCCTTTTTGTTGAAAAATTATATGCACTACGGAAGCATATCAAAATTTTATTACTTACACTTTCTTCTCTATAGTTTCTTTCTTGAGGCATACACAATAAGTGTTACTAGTATATATGTTTTTTTCATTTCTCTTTCTCCAATTTATATAAATGTAGGACTTTAATCCTCAAACTAATGAAAATTAAATTCTTATCAAAATTCTATCCTTCCAAGAATTATTTTTCTTTTTATATATTTACATATAAGAATTAGCAGAAAGTACTTAAAATAACATATATTTTACTCATATATATATAGACTAGGGGGTTAGTGCCCCTGCAAGGCACGGGCAAATTTTGTATTGGGGTTGCATGGGCGAATTTTCTATTGGCGTGAAAATAAATAAGACGTGGTGATGTTTTAAATATATTACATTACTTTAGTGCAAGGTTATACAGTAAGCTTGCTAATAAAAAGGAAAAACGGGTGTTAGTGGTGCAGTTGCGGGTAAGGTTGTCGAAGTTGGATTTTGAATGGAGTTCTGGCAAAAAGAGTTGACTGGCCTTTGTGGCAAAGTAGAAACTGTACAAAGTGGTGGGACAACTGATTGATTTGATGAGATCTCCAAAAGTGAGCAAGCTTTGTATTTCCTGTAAGGCAGGAATATCACATTAAATATTTGTATTTGAGATTATAACATAAACAAATGGAATTGGACTTACCTTCTCTGTACAGAGGTCAAAAGTAGCTGTCAAAAAGCTTGGATTAACTGCAAAAGTTGTTTTGAAAGAAAATGTTTGGTTAGTATGTGATAGAAATAGTAGTTGAACAAAGAATTAGGAGTGGTAATCACCTTTAGTTTGGTTTTTCTGGAGTTGGTGGCTCCAGCTTCTGCTTCATTCTTATTGATGATGATTCTGCCTGTTTACTCACTTGTTCTGGTTCAACGTGTTGCTTTCTTTTGCTTGCTTCCTGGATATTGGTTTTGTTAGGTGCTGTAGGAGGATGTGTGGTGTATTCCTTTTCCATGCACGACTGGATGTATAGTTTTGTAGCAGTTGTGTTTGGAGCACGTGCAAACGCCTTTTTTGCCCGAATAGAAAAGATCTTGTTGATAAAGTCTGTGTGGAGATCTTTCATAGGTGGACAATTGCTCTATGAGAGTGAAATGAATATTTATGAAATTAGCCCGAATAGAAAAGATCTTGTTGATAAAGTCTG
>JAJOOR010014456.1:0-18202 GCA_036250505.1 Solanum acaule | reverse complement strand
TACTGAAAAATGAGAGAAAACCTCTCTATTTATAGCCAACAAAGGGTAAAGGTCACAACCCTTTGGAAAGAAGACAACCTTTCAGAAAGGTCACAACACTTTGGAAAAGGCATAACCTTTCAAACGGTCACAATCCTTTAGAAAGGACACAACCTTTCATAAAGTTCACAACCCTTCGGCATAGTCACAACTCTTCAGGAGAGTCACAACCCTTCATTTCCTGTTCACACCTTTAAAACCCAACAGTAGTAGACATCGAGAATAGTTTCTTTGGCTTCAATGAACCTGTTTGTGTTCGTATGACCATATTTCACGACGGAGCTGCTGGACAGAGCCAACCAGTAGCTAAAGTGTTTTTAACATCAGTGGAGTGATTTGTATTAGAAGATTGAGGATTTTCTACAACTATACATGGTGAAACCATGAGAAACTACATCTTGTGAAGGCTGATCAGTGGCAGGTGTGTGTCCAAAAATAGGATCAACAGATAATGAGGATATGTGATCTTTCAAGGATTCTACGGATGGAGATGGTGAGGGCTAATTTGATGTGTGTGTCGGTATTGAAAATTGTGACATCCTTGGTTGAATGCTAGAAGGAGAAACAAAAGGCTGGAGTTGTAATGTAACATTGAGAGGTTCTGATTAAGCATTGGTTATAGATGGAGGCATCACAACATCCTGTGATACAAAAGAAAAAACATTTTCATCAAAGATGACATGACGAGAAACGTAAAATTTGAAGGAATCAAGGTCAAAACATTTGTACCCTTTGTGCAATATACTATAGTCCAAAAACACACACAATTTATATCGAGCAGACAATTTATTCTTTGTCTAAGGACGAAGCTATGGAAAACAAAGGCAACCAAAAACATGCAACAAAGAGTAATTTAGATCGATAGTAAATAACACATGAAATGGAGTTTTATTTTTTAAGTGTGGGGTTGGTAAACGATTAATAGCACACCATTATCAAATGCATTTGTCAATTTTTTTATGGAACATTGGCATTATCAATGCTCAGTAAGTTTCAACAATATACCTATATTTTCTTTTGGCACAACAATTCTGTTCAGGGGTATATGGAAAAGAGGAACGCTGCACAATTTCATTGTCTCACAAGTAATTAGTTAAGGCTTGATATTCTCCTCCCCAATCTACGTGAAAACTTTTAATTGGATGACCAAAATTTTTTTCAACAACTGTATGAAATTGCATAAATATTGAAAGGACTTGATATTTAAAATAAAGGAAATAAATCCATGTACAAGTTAATTCCAACATTCAAATGGGAAGGGTGCCACATCCTTCCCCCCTAGGGGCATCTCCAACCCTACACTCTATTTTACTCTCCAAATATAGAGTTCTCTATTTTCTCAGACAACCAACTCTAACCCAATTCTCTATTTTACTCTCTAAAAAAGAATCTTCTTCTCTCTCCTCAATATTATATTATTATTTCTATTTCATTTTCATTTTCTATTTCGTAATATAAATCTTTTCTTTCTTTAATAATCATCCTATATAATTTTCATGCTATATAAAATTTAATTTTTGAAATTTTTTATTTAATATTAAATTAAAAAAGGAATTGACAAGCACGATCGCAATTACAACCACAACTTCTCTAAATCATACACTACATACTTCCCTTTTCAAATATTGTTAAATCTAGAACCAAACTACCGGATTACTAAATTATTGTTGTGATTTTTAAAAATGTTATGTATTATATTGTTATTTTGTATTTAAATTATTATATTATGCATTGCATTTTAAAATTAAAATTTGTATCTTATCATTTAAATTTTGTGCATTATTCATAGTGAAAATTAATAATAACATCAAGTTGTATCACAAAGTGATGAAAATAATTAAAAAAAATTATTAATTTGAGATGAAAGTAGTATAGATTAAATAATATATTTTTTTAAATGTATATTACATTTTAAATGAATTGCGAATATTAGAGATTAAATTAATAGTCTTATATGAAAAATAATATGTTAATTACAAAATAATAGAAATAATAATATAATATTCAAAAAGTGAAATAGAGAGTATGAATAGTAGTTCTCCAAATTTGGAGAACTACTATTCATACTCTCCATAATTGGAGAGTAGAGGGTAAATTAGAGAGTGCTTGGAGAGGGCATTCTCTATTTTACTCTCCAAATATAGAGAATGAAGAGTAAAATAGAGTAGGGTTGGAGATGGTCTAGAACATTGATCCTAGAATGATGATAATATTTGAGACATCATAAGAAACAATACAAGAGCTCATATAGATATATGATCTCATATGCTCAAATGGTGGTCTACTCATATGAAGGAACGAACTAGTGGGGATATTTGGAGTTCATGTCCTCCTCGGCTTCCCACGTCAGCTCCTCATCATTATGGCTTCGCTACAACACTTTTACAAAAGCTATATCCTTATTTTTCTATATTTATATTTGACGATCTACAATGGAAACATGGATTTCTTCATAAGATTGCTCCTCTGAAATTTGAGCATCTGTTGTCGGCAGTATACGTGTTGGATCTGCAATGCACTTTCATAGCATAGAAACATTAAAACTGTGTGTACTGCTTCTAACTCCTTAGGTAACTCTACCTCATTGGCTACTCGGCCTATCCGTCGCAAGATGGGATAAATCCCAATTTATCTAGGGTTCAACTTTCTCTTTTTGCAAAATCTCATAACCCACTTCATAGGTGAAACTTTCAGAAAAACTCAATCATCAACATCAAACTCTAAGTCCCGCTGCCTAACATCCGTGTATGACTTTTGACGGCTCTAAGTTATCAACAACCGCTCTGTAATTAACTTAACTTGTTCTACTACCTGCTGCACTAAGTCTAGTCCAAACAATCCTGATTCTCCAACCTCGAATAAACCAAGAGGAGATTTACATTTTCTTCCATATAAAACCCAATATGACACCATATTGATGCTAGAATGATAGATACACTACAAGAAAAAGGCTTACAAAGACCAACATTTAGCGACGAGTAAAATATCTTGTCTTTAAAAGCGTACCTATAAGGTCCAGATTTTTTTCCGGACCCTAGTTCTCTTATTTATTTTTCTAAAATGCGAAGGGATGAAATATAGTCCCTAATATCATCAATAACTTGTCCCTAATATCCAAAATTGAGCGAGACTAAACCCAAAATAAAATATTGCTCTTAAAAAAAATAAAAAAAATAAGGAATGGGTACTTTAACTAAAGCAAATATCATCGTTGAAACCTAACTTCATCTCAAAAAAACCCTAGACCGCTTCTCTATGCGAGTGAAAATCATAGTTCCTCTTCTGCCTCTATTCTGTTCATCTATGTTCCGAGTAGATCGAGCAATAACGAAAGGACACAAACATAGAAATCATTCTGGTAGCCTTTCGATTTTTCAATCAATTGGGTTTCTACAATGTGTTTTCTCTCACTTATTTGTATTCTCCAGGCTGTGGACTTGACCATGAGCCCAAGAACTCTCCGAAATTCTATCTCAGAAATCTGAAGATTGATTTCAAGTGTCTATGGATGCTCAGTGTTTTTTGATGGTCCCTGTTTCTTTCTTTCAACGTTTTTGAGGTAAATCTTATCTTTTAATTTGAGTATAGTAAGTTATTTGTTTACACTTTATGATTGTGTTCTCCTTGTAGCCTTTGAGTTTTGATTTTAAATATGTTGATGTTCTGTTTATCTCAAATGTGGAATAGAACATTAATGGGTTCATTTTTATTTGGTTGGGAAAAAATTGCAGATTTCTTACAGTATTGTATTGGAGAACTAATGAATGGAAACAAACAAACTTTAACAAGGTCGTTAGAATTGAATTCTTCTATTGCATCCTAAGTTTGGGATGTCCTTGTTTTTGTTTACTAGATGTTGTGTTTTTAGAGTAATGGACAGTGATTATATTATAAAATAAGACTTCTCAAATAAAAAGTTAGTAAATATAGGTTGTAGAAAAGTTGTAGGAGAGATGTTTTGGGTTAGAAAGTTCAATTTTTTTACAATAAAGAGGTTAGAGCATTGAGAAATTCAATGTTCTACCCTACCTTTTCAATAGAATTTATTGAGATATGAGCAGTAAAATTTATACTAAAGTTTATACCTTTTTCTTATAAACTTCTAAGTTTCCAATTTCAAAAACATTTAAGTTATCCTATTCTGAGAAGGAGTACTGATATCCAACTTTAAATACAATTTAAAAGAGGAGATATTCTCAATGTTACTAGGGTCCAATTATTTAGATATATACAGTGTCTTTGGTTGTAACAATTTCCACTTCTTAGTTCAATTACAGCTTTTTACAATTTTTTCCATTATGTGTCTCTTCTACATCTCTTGCATCAGGTGCAAATCAAACTACTGACACTTGATAAGTCTCTTTTAACTTTCAAGTTTATTGATTTGTGGTGTTAAACTTCTCAATTCATAAGTTGATATAAGATACATGTGATTCTCTCTACACATTTTTATAAGATGGTGTAAATAATGATTCTCTCTATATATTTTGGTTTTGTTGTTGTTGTTGTTGTATATGTGTATATGTATATTTTGATAAAAGATTGTGTCAAAAAAATGCATTTGATCTTCACTTTGATGGCTACGCCTAATAAAAGCCACTAGTATCAACCAATTTCTTGTTATTTCAATAAATCGGGATAAATATAGCAAGAACAGATTTAGAAACAAAGCATTTTTCCTTTTGGATGCTACTATTGTATATAAATTCTTGAGGCAAAGGAGTTCCCCTGTCATCATAGTCTTTGTGCCACCTATTTCGTTTTCAATTCTGTGAATAGATAATGGGTCAGATGGGTAATGTTGTTGCAAGTTCAGGTCATATTCCATTTAATAGTACTATGAGTTTGGTTAGTTGGGGACTTAATAGTTTATCGTGTTGTTAAGCTATGAACTGCTTTGGAGCGAGAGGGTAATTCAAATCTCTTTTTCACTGCATAATAATACATTATGTTTATTTCGATTAATTGTTGTGCTTCAGTTGAAATATTTGTCCAACTCCATTACTGTGTATTCTACTCATTGAAACAGCTACTGATTTTGCTTAGAACAACAGAACAACATGGAACTAAAGGACCTATATATATGATACCAACTAGTTTACGTTAAGTCTTAGTAATTGTTTAAATATACATTAGCTCTCGCACTAGTCAACAATTTTTGGTTAGTGAAAGACTTGTACGTCAATGTTGTAGAGATAAGTGTGAGATTAAGGAATTCTAGTTTTAAAAACCTTGAATTTCCCCGATAATTTCCCTTTCTGGTGCACCATGGGGGTTCTATTGGTCTAAAAGTTGTGATAGAGTTTCAAATGTTGTATATTCATTACCCTGCTAATATCTATTGGTTTTACTTGCAACTTATCAGCTTTATTTGGTTATAGTTCCCAGAAACTATTGTCCCTATCTTTGGTGACCAATCATTTTTGGGTGAAAAGGTGCATGCCAAAGGTGTAGGCCCTCTACCTATACCAGTTGACCAATTTTCACATGATAAGCTGGTCGATGGAATCGAATTCATGCGTTATCCTTAGATATTTACTGATATATTTAGCAATTTGGTTAAGTTATGTGCTAAAGGATTTTTACTAGTCCTTATAAAGTCTAAGGTTTTTTGAGAGGTAATTAAGTAAATGAAAGTGTACTTTCTTAATAGATTTAGAATTTAGATGAGATGGTCACACTTAAACATGGTAGCAAAGCATGTAGAGTACTTGAGTTTTAGTCTTGCAGCAACCTATATTAAAAAGATTTTCCATGTGCTTGGCTTATTAAAAAGAACAAGTCCAAATGTATGAACATAAAAGGGCACTCTCTTTAACAACTTAAGCTATTAGATGGGGTGGTGAAGCAACATAGACATTTGGCGAGACTATCATGTGTTATCTCGGCTCAAAACTTATCCTCATATCTTATTGGTGGACTACTTCAGACGTTTAAACCAATGAGCAATGTTCGTTACCTTTCTGATATGAACTATTGAGATGGTTACACACTTCATACAAATAAGTTCTCATAAAGACTATGATTATTGTGTTATTGTTTGTTGGTGCTAAGTTTTTGCTTCCATAGATGTTTTGGCTCGTGATATATGTTCCTTTTCATGTTCTGACCTTTCTGAATATATTAAGTAAATAAAATGTGTATAGCTTCTATGAGTACTTAAGCTAGCTTCAGTTATTATTGAAATTAATTTCATAAGATCGTTTTCCCTTTTTCTCATTTGCGAAGTGTTTGAGACTTTATCTATACTGTGTGAATTTGATTAATTTTATCTCATCTGAATCCAATGAAGTTTGTACTAGAGAAGACAAACAAACACTTGAACCAGAACATATTTTTGAGGCTTTTAGGTGCTTCACCTTACCTTGTAAGTCTACTTTTATGTGTCTGCTGCACATTAATTTTGTTTTTCAATTCCTTGAGATAGTACTTTATTTCTCTATTTACTTATGTCCGTAAAGTGATATCAAGTGTTATCGATGACCATGCAAATACTCTTCATGATTTTAACTGGTGTTTACATTATGTGTAAATTATGGTTGCTTTCTGATTCTCAAGGAACATATACACCAAAGAAAGCAATGGAACCAATTTTAAACAGTGATGTATAATAGTAAAATAATTATTTTCATCACTGGCCATTCAAAATGTTCCTTATTTTTTTTCTCTCTCTTGAATTTCATGATTACTTTAATATTTTCAAATAAATGCTTTTTAACGAACATCTGTATTGAAGTTCTTATGTTAAACATGGACATTCATGAAGAATGATTGGAGGTTTCCCTAGATTGTGTAATGCTCTTGTTTTAAACTCTTATTTTTGTAATATACTGGATACCTAGCTTTCCTGCAATTTGTATTTGAAGAATGTAGTTGGACTATATATGAAGATGACATGTTTAATTTGAAGGGGAAGAAAGATACAATATCCCAATTTTTCTCACCAATATATTATCTTTTAGATACTCTCTGATCTATATAATTCTCTAAATAGATTTTACTTTTATTTTTTACAGGGTTTGAAGAGTTTCAGTTACAAGTCATGATGAGAGTTTTGAAGACTTCATACAAGTTGTGAAATTGGTTATCATTTGTTTGAGAAGTTAGGAAAATGTAGATTATTATTTTCCTAAAAGGTTGTGTAAACAATAGCGTGCATGTGCATTGTGGTTATATTGCTACAAATGTGATGTTATTACATATTTTCTAATAATATACCAATTTTAGATTTGTAAGTTCTTATTTGTATAATTAAAGCATGAATTTATTGACATTTTTTTTATCATGCGTATCTGATTATTTAATTAATTATGGTATAAATTCAAAAGAAACATGACTTGTGAAGAATCTTTAAGGACCAGTAAAGACTTTTCTTTGACCAGTAAAACTAAGCTGGTAAAATATTGTAGGGACCAGTCGATCCATGCTTAGGACGGCGCCTATAAGGACCGGGAGCGACCAGATATTTCTGGTCGCTATTGACTTCTATGGACTAGAACTACACTTTTAAGGATCAGTTTTCCCTTCGCTAATAGCCACTTTTCTTGTAGTGGACGAGACGGTGATCTTGATTGGAAATCAGCAATCCATCGACCTCCATACGCTAGAACTCTCCTTCTCCTTCCTTCCCAAGCTTGAAGCAGCTTTTGGAGGGTTTCTAGCGTAATCCTCACCTATTTTAGGTGTTTTTTTGGAAGAAGGAGAAAATAAGACTTCACGTTATTTACATCATGCCTCGCCTATCCCGCTTTGGCTGCTACCTACCCCACCGTGGCACCGCCACCCTAGCGACAACTGGCCCACCCTGGCGGGATAGTGGCCTAGTATTTTCTTGAAGTTTTTGCTCTGCCTAAATAACGACGGTTCAGATCGTTACAATAACACTAAACTTAATGTTTTAATGACTAAATTTAGATGTAGGACATGATGATTAACTTAGTCAATCACTATGAGTAGACTTACATACATGGAAGAACAAATTTCTTGACAAAATGGGAAGAATGCTTGAAAACCCTATCTTTCACCTCCTGGGTCATTATTCTAAAATTTGGAAGCATTAATGAGAGTAATAGTATTGTTCAAATTTTTTTAGAACATTACTTAGGTGTAAAAACAACAGAGTTTAGGGTTAGAAGGGGTGGAACAAGACTGATATACCCCTCTTAAAAAGTTGTCGAAAACCTTCCATGGGGCCATCTACGGTTCGTGGTTTAATCTATTGACCGTAGATACCATCCATGTAGTTTATATTGGATTTTAAAGCTCGGAATTTCATTCTATGTGTCTAAACTATGACCTATAGAAGTTTCTACATACTGTAGATCCTATTTGTAGAATTCATATTGAATTTTAATGCTTAGAAGTTCATTCTAAGGGTCCAAACTATGGCCCGTAAAATTTTCTGTGACTCGTAGATGAGTCCATAGAAATTGTACCCCAAAATTTGAATCTCTGATGTTTTAATACGAGTTGACATTACGTGTCGTGGTTCAAGGGATTCGCAGTTCATGACTCATACAACTTTGTCGTGGTAGTCTCTAGTAAAATAGTCATAACCTTTTACTCCAAACTCGAAATGAGGAAAACTTGGTGGCACTGGAAAGAGGTCTCACAGACCTTCAATTTGATAGGTCATCGACAACGTAATTCATTATGTGCAGAGAGAGATGATTGTTTAAAGTTGATCTAAGTGAAATCTTATAACAAAACTTAATTGGTAAGGAAGCTTTCAACTCAACTTTGTGCTATGAGATTCTTGTGACCTTAAGTCATATCCAAATTCATTCCACACTAAAGAATTGACCTTAACACCTAGAACAATTAAAGAATCACCTGATACGACCTTACACGCAAATAAAGCATGCTTCAAGCCTTAGCTTAAAAAATTTCGGAGTGTTACACTAAGTACATATCTTCTGAGTAAAAATAAATTGTTATATTCCTACGACTATTTTGAACTATTTAAAACATTATATTATTAATGAAATACACATAAAAAACTAAAATTAATACAAACGGTCTATGTAAGATATTAACATGCAGTACTTATATAAATGAGTCAATAAGAATTAAATAAATCAATAATAAGGATCTAGAGATCACACTAAAGTTGGATTGTTCATCGGTCAAGTCATAAATATTTAGATACTTAGCCTAATTCAACTTTAATTGTTAGGGATAATAGCTTTAGGCAAGGCAAAAAAATGATTCAACGTCATTTTACTTTCTGTATTCACATTGTATTATTGACTCTCTTAAATATTTGAAGACAAAATTAAAGATATTTAAATGTAATCTAATGTAAAAAAGTTGAATGATTATGGTGTTGAAAATGGTGTGAAGCTTCAAAGTGGTTAGCGTATTCCAATTTGAGAAATAGTACAAAATATGTCATGTTTTTTTTTTTTTAAAAAAAAAGGTTTGTGAATCAAAGATTAATAGTAAAAAAAAGTATAATATATAAAGCCTTCAAAACTTTTAAAAGAATAGCATCTATATATCTATATTTTATATTCTATATTATACAATTAAAAGGAAGAAAGTCTAACCTAGGATTATGCCAAGTTGAAGCTTAGGATCAAGACATTTGGTATATTTTATGACAAATTAGCTAACAAATTTAACATGTTGATCGGATATTTATCATTAATTAAAAAAATTAGAAGAACAAGATACATGTGAGGAGGCTAAACAGCGCATATATATTTTTTGATTAACACTAAATTCACTATATGAAAAATGTGGATTGCATTTCATGTTGGTAAATCAATTTAAGTAAGCCTAATAAATGAGAGTTTCTTTATTCATAAACTTTTTATCAATTAAATGGTAGCATATAATTTATTATTTTTTTAAAAAAACTACTAATAAAATATATATTTTAGAACTATATCACCCATAATTTTCGTAAGTCATCTTATTCATTAGGAAATGAATAATAAATACTTTTAAAAAATCTCTTATATTTTATTAATTATATAAGCGAATATAAATAGTAGACCAACAAAAGTACCAATAAATTTTGAATAAATAACTTTTGAATTTTAATTAAAATTTCATAAAATAAAGTGTACGTAGCGGACTCAAAGTATAGGATAAAAATAATATTTCAACATAAAGATTTAAAATTTTGAATTTAACACTGGTAATTTTAAAAATGATTACAATTTTCACTTTTTTTTTGTCAGAAACTTTCCACTTTATTGTGATCGTAGGAGTTTTAAACTTCAAGATATCCTTTTCAAAAAGTATATATACATGGGCTCACAAACACATTCTATCTAATTATTGATAAAATAAAATAAAACAATTGCTCCACTATTTGTATTTAATTAATTACTATGATAAATACAAAATGCATATATTTATTTTATGTTCAGGTTTGTTTTTAATGTTACATTATTTATTAATCACTCTATTTGAATTCATTTTTAATTATAAGTTTAGTTGAATTTTAATAAAGTAAATAATATTTTTCAATATTTTGATTTTGAATAAAACATGTGTAAAATGTACAAAATATCCATTTATCTTATGATATTAATCATTTCATGTGATAAATAGTTTTAACAAATATATATACGTGGTCTCACGGGCACATTCTATCTAATTATTAAAAAATAAAATAAATGTATTGCTTCACAATTTTAACTAATTACAATGATAAATACAAAGTGCATATATTAATTTTATGTTCATGTTTGTATTTAAATTATTTGTATCATTGTTTTTAAAATATACATTACTAAATGCATGATAAATCATATTAGGTTTTATTTCTAATTTAAAAAATTATAACATTTTAAAATATTTGCACAACGCACGGATATGTATACTAGAGCATTTTTAATAATAGAATAGATAAAAAAAAAAAAAAAGACACCTACCAGCACCACAATATAAGTTTTAATCACTAAAATTAAAATCTTTATTTTAAAATTGTTTTACAAGAAATATAGAAAAAAGTTTTTTAAAAAGAGCGTCGGAAAAAACTCAGATTGTTACGATTGATGCAAATTATTAATGTATGAAAATTAAGATAATTAGAATTCAACCCCTAAATTTATTTCTACAGTTTCTCCCTACCGTGTATAATTTGCTACTGCTTTCCGAATTTAAGTTCAATAATAATTAAATATATTGCAGTTTCTTCTCAACGTGCATAATTAGCTACTCCTTTTCAAATTTAAGATTAATAATCATTAAATATATTTTCTTAATCAAAAAAAATATATATATATATATAGAGAGAGAGAGAGAGAAAAAATTATTTCTCTTGAAAATTGTTATATTTTAAAATTGGAAAGTTATCAAAAATCAAAATATATCATGACTCCCGACTTCCTCGTTTATGAAACCACAGTTAAATAAATCTCTTTATAAATACCATCATTCCTTTTGAATTTTCATAGTGGACTCTTCATAAATACCATCATTCCTTTTAAATTCTCACAGTGGAGTGTCACGACCCAAACCGTTGTGATTGACACCCACACTAACCCTCCGGTGGGAGAACCATTACTACAACCCAAACTGACAACACAACTAAATACTAAGGCATTTTAAGATACGGAAGCTGGTTTAAATGACAATAAAAAAATGGAGTCCCATAAACTCCAAGGTTTAAACAAATAACTAACCAAACTAATGCGGAAATTCAACCCCTAGAACATGTAAGTCATTGTACCAAAACTCTACTAACGACAAGTCTAAGAACAAGGGGTACAACCCCAAAACTAACAACACCTTAAACAATAGTCTGAGTCTGAAAAGAGTGGACTTTAAACAAGAGAGACTCATGACAACCTGAAAGAACTGGCTCACCCTTGAATCCGGTCACGCTTAGTAGTCACCTAGCTCAGGTCTATAAATAGCCACCTAAAGATGCCCTTTACTCAACAAAGAAAGACCAAGTGCAGTATCAGTACACAACCACAGTGTATAGGTAGGATCACGCGACTATCCCAATAAGTGAAACACATGCAAGTAACCACAACATTATAAAATAGGCATATACCGAACATATACAATATTAGTCATCTTTTCAGGATTAATGTAGCATCCCACATTCTCAATAATACACATTGGTTATCAATTTAGAGAAACATACAATCTTCCAATATCAATCATCATTAGATATGAGCGTAATCATCACAAGTAGATACACAACACAATTTAATGGTCCCCTCACGGAACTCAATTCAATGGTCCTCTCATGGAACCCACACCCAAAATGTTAGCATATCGGAATGTGGTACCCGATCCAATGTTTATGCAGGAACGTGGCAACCAATCCCATATTTATGCCTAAACATGGCAACCGATCCCATATTTATGCCGGAACGTGGCAATCAATCTCAGTTAGTGTGTCGGATCGTGACACCCGCCCATTCAACAAACAACAATCACAATCACAATGTATATTCTCACAATCAAACAACAAGAGGTGATTCATGGCATGCCATTATTCGTCTATCTCATTTACAACAAGTCTTATCAATAATGCAACATTCGCATACATACATGAATTATAATGAGCAATTACAAACATATATCACACCAACATGAAATCACAACCATCACCTACCTCGAACAAAGCTTGAATCCCCTAAGAAACTTGATTCTTCCCTTTCCAGATTCGCTCCGCTTGTTGTTGGTCTACAAACAACAATTATAATACGGGAATCAATAAACAAACACTAATTACCCGGATTACTAACAATTCTATCAACCCATGATCTCAATTAGTGTAACGACTAGGAAAATGGTAGGTTAAACTAGAGACTAAACGTGGGGGTTAACGTCAAGGGTTTAGGGCAAGGGCTAAAGGTTTTTAGTGTAGGCCTTGGTGAGGGCCAAGGCTGCCTAAAAACTAGGATTAGCTACTGCCTGCGTAGACCACGAGGGTATTCACGACCAATGGTGGCCACCATGAGTCGTGGTGCCACCCTTCGTTGGCGAGGAAGTGTGCCTTAGAAAGGTGCCAAGCCAAGGCACCTCTTCACGAGCCACTTCACGGCTCATGGTCATGACCACGGGCCATGGGAAAGCTCGTGGAGTTGCCTTATCTTGGTGGGAATGGTGAAAAGTTGGGGAAGCTGCAGCCACAAAGACCACGGGCACCACCAGGAGTCACGGTGCCCTAGACGGTCCGTACAAGTGGTCGTGAAGATCACTTGGGCTCAAGGGGAGGCAAGGTAGCTTGGCCAATCGACTGCCTCAAGACCACGACCATCACCACGATTCGTGGTCTTGACCGCAGATTGTGGGAGGTCTCATGGTCTTCCCTTAAGCCTTTAAGGGCTTGGCATGGTGGGAAGGCACACTGGTCAAGGGACCACGGGCACCACAATGAGCCGTGGTGCCCCTCACGACCTGTTGAGTTAGGCGTGGTCCTTGACGGGCTGCCCAAGTTGAGGACATTTAAGTAATTTCATTTTAATTAAATATTATGTGGGGTTGATTTTAATTGTTTTATATCACTAGTATATTTAGTTTTATGTCCTAAAACAACTCATTACTCCTTATTTCCCCAAATCAAATCAAAGAGTTCCTCCTTTCAAAAATTCTCTCTCTAGGAGTTCCCAAAGAAGAAGAAGAAGAAGGGGAGCTAGGGTTTGTGGATTCAAGGTGTTATTCCTAAAATTTCTTGGGGATTAACAAGAAAGGTATGGTGATCCTTCATCTAGGTGTAGCTTTCACCCATAGAGTCCATTCAAAGTTAGTTTTCAAAGGTTTCAAGTTTATGAAAAACCTAGGGTTTTACTCAATATCATGGGTTCCTTCAGCAAACGTTTTGAAATGGTTATTAATGACATATTATGATTGTATTAGTGTTTAATATATGATTTATGATGAAAATACTCTATGAATCCATGAATTCTCTCAATTCCTAAATTGTGCCTTTATGAAGTGGGTTTGTTGATTATGAAAGCATGTGAATGGAAATTCTCTAAATTGCTTTACTATGTTGAATTGTGTCACCATCCATGTGTTGGTGTGTTGGTAATTTTTTATTCATTGCATTGAAGGGAATAGTTTGAGGAATTGAGTTATTATCATGATGTCTTATATATGAATGTGTATCTAATGAAGGTAATATGATCATGTCTTGAATGTAATTGTGTTATTATTGAAAGGCTATTTCTCAATTTGACACTCATGAATGTTGATGATGGAATGTGAAGTTGTATCTTGAATTGGTAGGGTTATGCATCATATTCTTGTATAAATGAATGAAATGTGGATTGATGGATCTTGAATTGGTAGGCTTAATGCATCCTTTTCTTGTATTGATAAATATGACCTTGAATGTAATATCATGTCTTGAATTGGTAGGCTTAAGCATCCTCTTCTTGTATAATGAATGTGTCTTGACTTGATGAATATGAATCGATAGGCTTATGGCATTCATTTCATATATGAATTATGAATGCATCTTGACTTGATGAATATGAATCGATAGGCCAATGGCATTCCTTTCATAAATTAATGGTGAAGTATGTCTTGAACCGGTAGACCTAGTTTTGGTAGCCCTTCATAATGAGTCTAGAAACTAATATGATGATAAACCTTGAATTGGTAGACCTAGTGTCGGTAGCCCTTTCATGTGTGAAATGATGAACCTTGTATCGGTAGACCCAATGTTGATGGCACCCATCTTGGAAAGTCAATGAGATATCCTTAATGTACCTTGAATTGGTAGACCTAATGGTGGTGGCCCTTTCTTGTGTATTGTACTTTGGGTCGGTAGGCCTAATGTTGGTAGCCCTCTCAAGTACTATTACGAAATGTAAGTGAAGTACTCTATGGGAATGGAGGCTAAGCACCGAGTTGAAATGGTAAGATGGAAACTCTCCCAATGTTAGGCTAGGGTTCCAATGAACATCTTCCTATCCCATAAATATGTGCCCACATAGGATATTAGTTAGTGGTTTCGACCTACGCTAAAATGTTACCGGTCCTACCTTAGGTAGGTAGACCACCTCTTTACGGTGTGGGGCCATATAAAACCGAATTCCATGGTTTGCTCTCATGGTCTATGTCGGTTAATGCCTATTCCCATCATGTCAGATGTGCATTATGGTTTCTTGAAAAGTTCTATGAAGTGTGGGTGGTAGTATGGGATGCTATCCATGCATTGCACAAGTAGGCTTTGAGAGGGTCATAGTGAGTTCTCTAATGTCTTAATGACTAGTGAATGAAAGTGCTCTTAATGAAGCTAATGAAGAATGTTGACACCAATGTGTAATGTAATGATGCATGCTATACTTGGGTTGTATTATGAGTTATTTTCCCTTGTCATGACTTATGAAATGTGTATGTTCTCTAGTATGAGTATTGTGTAAAGATGGAAAGGATGAATGGTAAGTTCTCTTTTGGTGACCTTAGTGTGGTACTTTAGTGTGGATGGTCGTATGGGATGGCATCCATACATTGCACAAGGTATGACATGAGGGTTACTTGAGGTGAAGGTCAAATGTGAAGGTAATGGTTTACTTGTTGATTATGTTCAAAAGTGAGGATATGACTTGTATGATGATTATACTTGTATTTGATGTCTCTTATACATTAGTACATGATATTTCTAAAAAGTGGCATAATGCACGGTTTCCAACCAAAATGTCCGTTTAAAAGCATGTTTTTTCATGGTCATCATAGTTAGTACATTTTTGTGTGCTAACCCATATTTCTCTTATTTTACTACAAGTGTAGGTTCCGGCAAGTGAGTTTCTATCCCTCTAGTTCAAGTGCTTGGATTGAGTTCTTCCAAGGCGATTGGTATGTCCTCATACATTCGAGGACACATGCTTTAGATGTTTCTTTCCTTCATGTAATAGATAATTGTTAGACTTTCGATTGTAAAGGGCCGTGTCCCTACTTTAGTTTCTAGACAATGATTAGATGGCCATGTGAGAATATAAGCTTCCGCTGTGATTCCAATGTTTTAATAAAGTTTTGATCGTATGGATTTGTAGAAAAGTTATTAAATTCTGCACTATTTCTATGTATTGAATGTTATGAATGCTAAGAGGCTTGTACGAGACCCCTTCGGGGTCAAGTACGCCGTGTAACTTCCAGGGTATAGGCTCAGGATGTTACAAACTTGGTATCAGTGCATAAGTTTTTGGAAATGGTTTTTAGGATTGATGTTTCACAAACCACGTCTAGTAGAGTCTTGTTCATCAACGTGAGTTGCGACACATCTAAGAGCGAGAGGCAATAGGAAGTTACGAATCTACATTTCTTTAGTTATCCTTGAAGTCGTGCCTTAGAGTTTAGCTCTTTTAGTGTCCTTTTCCTAATCCTTCTCTTGTGTTTATAAGATTTGAATACAAGGGCAAACCCAAGAAGGATGGAAGAAGAGATTGTGAATGAGGGAGTTCCTCCCCAGGATCCTCAAGGTGACCAAGTTCCTCTAGGCAATCAAGGAAATCAAGTTCCGGTGGATCCCCCGTCCATGACCAATGAGGAAGTTAGGTCGACTCTTTTGATGATGGCTCAAGCCATAACTACTCAAGCTCAAGCCATGACGGCTCAAGAAAATAGGGGTGTTGAGACTAATGTGAACCCCAATGTGAGTACTATGGCTTCTAGGTGGAGAGACTTTGAGAGGATGAATCCTCTGATATTTCTTGGTGCCAAAGTGGGAGAGGATCCCCAAGAGTTCTTAGATGAGGTGTATAGGGTAGTCAATGCTATGAGGGTGACTTCTATTGAGAAAGCGGAACTTTTGGCCTATCAATTGAACGATGTGGCCCAAATTTGGTTCACTCAATGGAAAATTAATAGGCTATTAGGGGCGAGGCCTATAGATTGGGAATTGTTCAAGGAGGCATTCCTTGGAAGGTTCTTTCCCCGTTAGAATAGGGAGGTTAAGATGGAGGAGTTTATCAATCTTAGGCAAGGTAAAATGAATGTTCAAGTGTACTCTTTGAAATTTACCCAATTGTCTAAGTATGCCCCATCTTTGGTGTCAAACCCTAGGGATGAAATGAGTCATTTTGTTATGGGTATATCCGACCTAGTTGAGGAAGAGTGTCGTACAGAGATGATCCATGATGATATGAACATTTCTAGGCTCATGTTGTATGCTCAATCTATTGAGGAGTCCAAACTTAGGAGGAAGAATATGAGTTGAAGTGGTTTAGGCCCGATGAGTAAGGTCAACTTAGGGGTAAGAAGAGAACTCCAAACCAAGATTCTTCAAGCACTCCTAAGGTTAACCAAGAGAGAGATGGTGAGTCTTCATTTTCTAAACCTACTTGCACTACTTGTGGAAAAAGGCATTTTGGGAAGTGCCTAGTCGGTACTAATGGGTGCTATTGTTGTGGGAAGAGTGATCACCAAGTGAGAAATTGTCCTACTCTTTCAGCCAAAGTAAGAGAGGCCAAGCAAGCTTCTCTTAATGACCCAGATCCTAATGCTCCAAAGAAAATTCGCTTCTATGTACTTCAAGCCAAAGAAGGCAAATGAGCTCATCCGGATGAAGGCACAGGTATGTGATGGTTTCTTATGGTTGTGAATGTCTTGTTGAGGTCCCTATGTTGTTTTCATGGTTTCCTTAGAATGGGTTTACCTTTAAGGGGGCGATGGTATGTTGAATAGTAAGGTGTTGAGAGTTCCAATATCCTTTGTCACGACCCGGGAGCACCCCCTAGTCGTAACCGGCGTACTCGACCTCGAAGAGGTCTATTACAAGCCTCTTAGCATTCATTCATCGCATAGACACTAAAACCATAAGGAATTTAAAACTTTCTTTACCAAGAAAACATTGCATAAAAAAAAAAATAGCAAGCGGAAGACTTTCTAGACTTTACACATGATGCCTCAAACCATCTAATACTTTAGAGTACAAAATTCGGGACTAATCCCGTACACAACTTAAACAATACTAATAAGACATAAAAGAACATATTGGGTATTGTCCTCGAATCTATGAGGACTCACCAAGTCTTCATCTTCAACACTTAGAAACCTATCAAATAGCCATGACATGTCATCATCTCCAAATCCCTCCACTTTAGTCCAAAAAGGGAAAGAAAGGGGTTAGCACAATTAAGTACTAAGTATGGAGACCATGCAAAAACATGCCAAAAAGGACATTTTCAAGGAAGTAAATGCTTTCATATCATTTGATAAAACCTTTCATTTACAAGTATAA
>JAJOOR010014455.1:0-17031 GCA_036250505.1 Solanum acaule | reverse complement strand
TATGTCTATGTGGAGTTAAACTTCTCGTTCTTGGATTATATTTACTTACAATATGATTGTTTAGTGATTTTGATTCGGCATGATTTGTTTATCATATTAGTTGTTCTTATATTCTTGTGATTACTATTTGATGCTTGATCACCATTGAAATAAATATATTGTCCGAATTGAAGTCGGGAGAGGAATAAGAGGATAGAACGTGGGACATAAAGAGCTTGTTTAACTCTAAATAGCTAGGGTTGATTCGTATCTAGGATAGGGATATACCTAGAAACCTCGCTTGGGTCACCATAAAGGAAGAAATCGTAATGCTCGGTACTTAATCCATCCTATCCCCGCTCAACGATGTAGTTAGGGTGTTATTTATCGTAGGCGATTAGAGGTCGAGAGACCATGATCATACATTTAACCCTGTGATTCAATAACTAGATACTCAAATAAGCTGATGAAATTGATGCTAAACATGATTGTTAGTTGAATTATAATCCTAGATTGATTCATTCATTGATTGTGTAAACATATATCTTTTCTTAGTTAATTGCTTTTTAGTTATTTTATCTTTATTTTTATTTTAGTTAATATATATTCATATTTGAAATCCTCCCCTTAAATAAATAATTAGAATTAGTATAATTTAGTAAATAGTTAATTGACAAGTTCTTTGGGTTCGATAATTCGGTTCTTTTAAGAGCCAACTATATTACTTGTGCGACCACGTACACTTTCGTGTGCAATTGGAAGCAACAAACATCATCATTGATAGTTTACTCTCACAGCATCCTTAAAACATTTGCATAGATTTCATGAGAACATGCATAATTCCATAATTTACCTTTCAAGGTTCAAAACCCACTTCCAATCATCAACATTTAGAAAACATTGGTTAGATATGAATTTCATCATAAATTCATGTAGTTCTATCAATACATGCTTGATTTCATAAAACTCTTCCTTCATAATCAAAATCCCACATCATACGATCATAACTTAAAAATATGGGGATTACATAGGTTCATGGGAAAACATCATAAAATCATAGTGTTTCATCAATTCATGCATAAGAGATCATAATTCAATAATTTAAATCAATAATCAAGAGAACACATGACAATTGAAGAAAACCATAACTCAATTGGAGATTTCTAACTTTGAAAATAGAGGAATTTGGGAAATCCATGAATGGAAGGAATCCATGGATGAACCCCTAGGTTGAATCCTTCTTCTTCAAACTTTGTAGAGAGACATATTTGAGAGTTCTTTTTGGTGAATTTGAAGAGAATGAACTAATGGAATCACTTATATAGGGGTCTTAGTGAAGGGTAAAATGACGTAGTATAGGGATAAAATAATTAGGAAAAGATCCAACTGCCCCTAAACTTAACTGCCAGTCCACCATTCACGGCCACGATCGATGAACCGTGGAAATGACGATGGTCTGTCCTGCATGACCATCGTTCGTGGTTAGGAATATGGGTTTGGGGGGTCTGGACCACGAGCCCTCGACCAAGGACCATGGTCCCACTAATGGTCTATTGGTTCTGGCTGTGGTTCCAACTTTCTGAACCCCTTTTTGGGTGCCTCCACGGACCACACCTACGGTCCGTGGTCCCATCCACGGGCCGTGGGTGGCCTCCGTTGGTTGGCTCCTATAGCTTCTGAAAATGTTGTCTTACCCTCTTTCGGATCTGGGGTGTTACACCAAGTGGGTAGAAGTGATCGTATTACCAAACAATGAAGCGCGAAGTGTCGCAAAGTTCTTAAAAAATAACATCTTCACAAGGTTTGGTACTCCAAGGACCATAATAAGCAATTGAAGATCACACTTTTGCATTCATCAGTTTCTAACTCTCCTCTCAAAATATGGAGTCAATCACAAAGTAGCAACACCTTTCCATCTATAATCGAGCGGACAAGTTGAGTCTCTAATAGAGAAATAAAGAGAACTTTTGCAAAATTTTGAATGTCAACAATAAAGATTAATCGAGCAAGCTTGATGATGCTCTTTGGGCCTACTGCATAACTTTCAAATCTCCCATTGGAATGTCACCTTATAAGTTAGTGTTTCGTAAAGATTTTCATTTTCCTATGGTGTTGGAACATGAAGCCTTATGGACATTGAAGAAGATAAACCTGAATTGGGACGTGGCTGCCAAATGATGTGTACATCAAATTCTTCAGTTGGATGAGTTCCGTTTTCAAGTGTTTTAGTTAAATTATCTTATTAGACTGATTTTAAGAGTCGCCACTTAAATTTTAAAAGTAAAATTAAGAAAACTATTTTTTCCAAAAGATTAAAAACAGAAAATCTAATGAAAAATAAATAAGGGGGTTCGGGGTTCATATTTGCATTTCGGGAAGGGTTTGAAAGCACCCAAAATACCCGCTAATACGCGGTTATCCAGTAATTAATTATTTGGCTAAATAATTTTAAGAAAATACACATACTTGAATAAATAGAGAAAGTATTTTTTTCTAGGGGAAAGGAAATAGGGATGTTACTTAAGTAGACAATACTAGATGTTTTTAAAGTTAAATAAAATATACTCATTTGATTTTAACAGTTAAGATTAAATCATTTTTTGGGAAACTAAATTAAGGAAAAACTAGCAAATAAACAAGTAATCAAATGCGAAAAATGGGTAAAATTAAAAGAGAGAGGGTGTGGGCCCAAGTCTGGTTTTCTGTTCACCTGGACCAACACTTGGGCCTACTTTTGTTTTGGGCCACTTAATTCACTTGCACCTGTTCTAGTCTAACATTAAAGAAATATTTTTCCTTTAAGCCTTAAGCCCAATTTTCTCACCTGTCCTAAACTCTAACAAGACGATAATTAATAAGTGGGCTTAGGCCCAATGATAACAAAATATGATTCAAGGAAAGATGGACTTTTGGCCCAATTTCGTATACATTAGGTGTATACAATCACGTATATCCGCTCCGAACACTTGTACGCCAATTTTCAGCCTTGTTTAGCTTCCGAGTACCCGTTCACCAGCTGCTTGACGTTAAATAAAACCAAGGCCGACTCTATGAAGAAATTTGAGCCTTCATGGCTCATCTCAAAAAGGGAAAAGGAGGCGAAGAAATCCACAAAGGACTCGGTCGACGCCATAAAGATAGAAAGAAAAATAAATTAGCTAAGGGAAAAATGACATGGAACAAGTAATAAGAAACTAAAATAATACAAATGAAGTTATCATCCAATAACTTGAATTAACCAAGACAAAAGACATAAATGTGTATATATAAAAAAAGAAAATGACCAGTGATAAAATTCATCCACTAACTTCAAATAATGAAAGTGAAATAATCAGCTTGTCCTTATGATAGCAATAGCAAGAATGAACCACGATGAAATTCAAAAGAGGCAGTGAACACTACACCATTTAATGCCCCTAAAGTGACTATTAAACAATCAACTAAAGGCATATGTTGGACAAAAATATGATAATTTATAAAAAAAAAATGTTTCAACTTCCAGTTGTTTCCCGAACAAAAGACAAAAGCATGTTTGAGTATATTTCGAGAATGCAATTCAATTTATCTCTAATAACCAACTAATCTACCAAGATCAAGCTGAAGATAATAACCAACTAAAGCAAGCACATTTCATGATTATTTAATTATGGCATCAGATTCACACAAATTTTCTATTTACGAAAAAGGTGAACATGCTCATACACTCATTCGAATCAATTAGTTTAAACCGATCACTGCAATGATGCTCAATCAAAAGATTATATAAATGCATATACCCCCAAATTCGTAGGTCCAGATGACTAGCAATACGGTGAAGTTGCCTTAAACTTCAACTTTAACAAGTAAAACACATTGCCTACTATTTCAACATGAATTTCTATTTTCCAGTGAACACCCATAAGCAACAAAGAAGATGAAGACTCTTTTAATGCATTCAAACCTATTCTAACATTATATTTTAAAAGAAAAGACAGCAAGGGAGTAATATAAACGAAAATCAACATCATTCATTCAATCCCTTTACTGGAGAAATTTTAAGCAAGAAGTTAAACAAAAGCAGTGAGTAAATGAGATGACTTAATACACTTGGAAAACTAAAATCAATAATGAAGTTACACTTTTGTAGAATTAAGTCTCCTAAAAGTGGTAAAATCAGAACAAGACTAAAGCAAGAACAGGAGTGAAAGATTACCTTTATTCGGGCAGCGTTCCGGGACGACGAGTTTAACCACGAGGCAGCTTCCACCACAACAAATAGAGCTCCGCCGGAGGAGCCTTCCAATTCAAAAACTGAAAATTCTAGACCTTCTGATTCCTAAGAATAAAATTTAGCCAGAGCTATTTTGTGAAACTTAATGTTTTTTTGAATGAATTATGATATTATATATTGAAGTTCTCTCGAGGGTTAATAAAAAGAAAAAAAAACCTCCTCAAACAGTGAACGAAAGAGAATATATATAGGGGGAGAATGGAATTGGAAGGGGGAAGCGGGTGAATTTGGATGGATTCAAATTCGAAATTTGAATTATTATTTTTTTGAGAGGATAATATTGAAAGCTGTCTTTGTACCAATTTCTAACGGAAAAGAGAGGAGAGTCGTCCGATTCGGAACAAGGACGCTTGAGGTGCGGAGACACCTAGATTCGAGTACGAGCGAGAGAAGAGGACGACGCGCGATTCGAATTTTGTTGTTGGAGCTGGACGCGACTTTTGTTTGGAAACAGTTGTGTTTCTGGGTTCTTCGCGCGTGAAGAAGAAGCAGGGGTGGGGGTCGGCTGGTGCATTGTTGTTGCTGTTATTTTGGGCTGCTGGGTAATTTTGAGAAGGAAAAGGAGAAATGGGCTGGAATATTGTTGTAACATTGAGAAATTTGGATTGGAGGAATTGGGCCCATTGAATTGGGATAGGATTTAAGGGAATGGTATGGAAATTGGATAGAACAAAATGGCTAAATAGAATACAATTATAGCCATATAAAATTTAAAATATAGCCTAATTGAGTTGATTTAGTGAATCCGGCTAGAACTTAAACACGATAAATTAAGATTAATTAATTAATGAGCTAAATAATTTAAAATATAGACTATTATATAACTAAAATAATTGACAAAATTTTAAGCAAAACTAAAATCTTTTTGAGATGATTTTTGAATATTCATAAAATGTACTAGTTACATACATAATTATATAAAATATATATTTTTATTGAAAAATTATAAAATTGACAAAATTACATAAAATAACTTGAAAAATATTTTATTTTTTTTGTAAATAAAAAACTAATTATTCCAAATCGTTGGAAATTAAAGAAGCTCAAAAATTAATATATATTGTGGAGAGTCAAAATTGGGTGTCAACATCAAGTATTCTGCTGAATTTGTTGCTTGGTGCTTTGTTCATCCCCGTTTTGCTACGGATGAGATCTAATCTTATTTGGTACTCCAAATTTTGTTTTCTTAAACATCCAGCCAATTTTTTCATGTAGTTTTTTTATTTCTATTTTTTGTTTTCGACATTTGAGTTTATTTTTTTCACTTGTGTTTTGTGTGGCCTTGTTCTGGAGTAAGCTACCACCAAGCGTTGGATAGGATGATCTTAAGGCTATCATCGCTCCAGATAGAATAGTTATCTACATAACTATATTGTATTCCACAAAAATTGAATACAAAATCATCAACAAATACAAATTTACATTCATATAACAAAAAATATTCATGATTGAGTTATGTATGTATTTTACTTTCATAGTGAAAACTAAAAATTGTATCAAGTGATCAAAATTGTATTACATGCTGCCAAATATATTTTTCTTTTATTTGTATTCCAAAAATATTACCGATTGCATCCCAATATAATCTAATTATTACATATGAATACGATTTAAGAAGGGATACAAGATTCTGGAAAAAAAAAAAAGATACATAGTGGAAATAATACAATCTTTTGATGAAAAATACAATATTCTAAAAAAAAATACAAATTGACCGTGAAAGAAATAGGATACATCAATGCTTAAGAAATACAAATTCATTTGGCATACCTATTGGAAAGACTACAAACTAAAAAAGAAATACAATGTTCTTAATAAAAATACAAATGTTGAGTAAGAGAAAAACAATTGACAAACAAAAATTAATATGAATATGTCACGACCCAGACCGTCGTGATTGACACCCCCACAAGCCCTCCGGTGGGAGAACCATTACTATAACCCAACAAACAAATTTTATGAAAACTAAGGCATTTAAAGATACGGAAGCAGGTTTAAATGACTATAAAAATGAAGTCCCCATAAACACCAAGGTTTTAACAAACAACCAACCAAACTAATGCAGAAGAACAACCCCTAGAACCTGAAAGTCATTGTACTAAAACTCTACGAACGACAAGTCTAAGAACAAGGGGTGCAACCTCGAAACTAAACAAACACCTTTAACAAATAGTCTGAGTTCGAAGAGAGTGGACTTAAACAAGAAAGATCCATGGCAGCAGCCTGAAAGAACTGGCTCACCTTTGAATCCGGTAACGCTCAATAGTCATCTAGCTCAGGTCTATCAATAGCCACCTGAAGATGCCCTGTAGTCAACAAAGAAAGAGTAAGTGCATTATCAGTACACAACCACAATGTACTTATAGGATCATGCGGCTATCCCAAGTAACCACAACATAATAAACAGGCATATACCGAACATATACAATACTAGTCATCTTTTCAGGATCAATGTAGCATCCCACATTCTCAATAATACACATTGGTTATCAATTTAGAGCAACATATAGTCTTCCAATATCAATCATCATTAGATACGAATGTAATCATCAAAAATAGATACACAACACAATTCAATGGTCCTCTCATGGAACCCACACCCAAACTGTTAGCATACCGAAACGTGGTACCTGATCTAATGTTTATGCCAGAACGTGGCAACCGATCCCATAATTATGTCGGAACGTGGCAACCGATCCCAATTAGTGTGTCGAATCGTGACACCCACACATTCAACAAACCACAATCACAATCACAATGTATATTCTCACAATCATACAACAAGATGTGATTCATGGCATAAAATTATTCAATTATCCTCATTTACGATTAGGGTGATCAATAATGCAACATTCGCATACATACATGCATTATAATGAAGCAATTGCAAACATATATCACACCAACATGAAATCACAACCATCACCTACCTCGAAACAAGCTTGAAACCCTAAGAAACTTGATCCTTCCCTTTTCGGATTCGTTCCGCTTGTTCTTGGTCTACAAATAATCATAATAACACAAGAATCAATAAACAATCACTAATTACCCGAATTGCTAATAATTCTATGAACCCTAGATCATACCCATGATCCCAAGTACCCAAAATAGGGTTGTTTCCACCATAGATTCAAGATCAAAACCCTCCCCCATCGATAATTACCCATTAGATTACGTTCTACGGATTGAAAAACGGATTCGGGGAGTTAAAAGCTTACCTTTAGCCTCAAGAATGGTGGAAAATTGTCAAGAGTCACCTGGGGTTCGTTCCTTAGCTCTAAAAATCAAAAAGTTCAGAATGAGGTCGTTTAGGGGTTTATTTACGACCTTAAGTCGCATCTAGCCCGCCAGAACGGCCCTCATACCGCTTCAGCGGCCCCGCTAGAGCGGCAAAAGCCCCTGCCAAAGCGGCTTGCACGAACCAGTGAGCTATTTTAATAATTCCAAGACCCCCATTTCACAACACACCTCTAACCAATGACACTCATAAAATCCCCTCCACGCTAAGATTGATTCCGGGAGTTCTACTCTCCCGAATTCAATTCCGTAAAGTCGTACGGATTTCTTAACGCGTTATCTATCCCCTCATGTAATCAGAATTAAGAATAAATCACCTGATTGTTACCATATTTCCCTACACCCCAAAGACTCTGATTTTATCCAAATCTGGACTAGGTTGGGAAATTTCAAGTTACTACGAAAAAGTTTTCTGGCCCCAATTCTTTCTCCATTGGCTTTTCTCTAACAACGGAATCAGGTCGTTACAGAATACAATTTTTGCAACCTTCTTCTCTCACTCTCTCTTTCTTCTTCTTCTTCGTCTGTTGTGTTTCTCTTTTCTGATTTTTTGTTCACCAAACCCAAATCTGAATCCATATTCACTTGTGCATTAGTAAAACTCTATCTTGTCATCCAAAAAAATTATAATTACCCGAGAAATTTAAAAACTTTCATGTCAAAACTTCCAAACAAATTAATGATTCAACAATTAACGAATACTTGATTCTCATCTAATGACCGAAACATGTTTTATCATAAAACAAACTATACTACACACAAAATAAATACAACATATATAACATAATAAATACAAAACCATCAAATAATTAAACATGAATACAATCTAAAATAGCATCACTATTTCTTAACAAATGAATACAACTATATAAAGTAAATATGTATCTTTAATTGACTGGATACAAACACACTCTTACAATATCCACAACTAGAAAATGACACATAGATATGATAAGTCCAAGTATGTGGGTATATTATCAAAACTAACAGAATGTCCACAAATACAAAAAAAATAATTAAAAAAAATTAAGGAAGACAATATCTATACTAACAAACCCACAATATCCATAGACATTGGCAATACTATTTTATATCAATACGCATACTTAATGAATTTTGAATAAAAAAATTTTGTTACAGATACTCGAGACTAATAGAAAATCATGATTTTTATGATTTTAACAACTTCAACTAAACATGCAAATATTGTAATGGTAATATAATCAATAAACTTAAAATTTCATAAAAATAATTAAATACCTCTTCGTCAACTATTGGTCTTCATCATCCTTTTTGAGTTCCCCACTAGTAGACGAAGATTCTACAGTTCTGTTCTGAACTTGAGTAATACATAGATTAAAGGATGGAAAATCGCTAGAAAGTTGTTGATTTAGTTGAATACATCTTGTAATCCTCTTAGATTCGGCCATTAGAGAGTGATTTTGAGGTTTTCAAACCCTAAATGAAATTGGTCAAACAAATTTTTGAAAGATTTAAACAAAAATTAAATCAGTAAACAAACCTAAAAATCGGATAAAGATGCATACCTTATTCAAAGGGATTGTTTTGAATAACTTTAGAGATATATTTTTCAATTTATGGAGAAAAAAATGGAAGGAGCGGAAGAGAGAGAAGCGGGAGTTGAAAGATGAAGAAGAATTGGAAGAGGAAATCAGTGAGAGAGAAAATACTTTTTTTTTGAAAACATATGAGAGAGAATGAGTTGGAAAACTGTAATTAAGGTGAGGTAAAATAGGAACTAAATTAGTATACACAATGTTTTCTAAAATATTGACATTTTGACATTTTTACTAATATTATAAACTATAGATATTTTTAATAATTATGTTAGGATTTTTGACTAGTTTTCTAATTTTCCCTAATATTAATCTGGACACCAATGGTAAATAATAATGCACACATGTGTTAATTAAATTGATATACAAAACAGTTGAGAAATTCTTAGTTAAATTATGGTGTATATCTTGATTTAATTTGAGAAAATAGTTAAATGCCCCCTTAATCTATTATCGTATTTTTAACTACACATTTATACTTTATGGGAGTCCTATTACCCCCCTATACATTTTTAAAATAGAATATATAGCCCCCTAAAAGGTCACACCCAGATTTGTGTTAGAAAGTGAATGCACTCGCCTGCCACGTCATATATATTATTTTTTAATATAAAAATTATTATCTCTTTCTTTATTCTATTTTCCTTTTATATTTTTTTTCTTCTCTTTCCCGCCCCTTTCTTCTTTTCTTTTTCTTTCTTCTTTTCTTTTTTTCTTCTTGACAATTGTTTGATGAAACTTTTTCTGCCATTGAAGAGAAAATTTCAAGTTTTATTTATGATAGTTTTTAGCTTACAGTAATGAAATGTGCAGTTATGAAATTTCAAGTTTTATTATTGAAAGGTAAAGTTACAAATCATTGATAATCTTTCATTTTTTGCCATTGATTAATCTTTTTTCCACCATTTTCATCTTCCTTGCAAACATCAAAAGTTTATCGATCAACCCAACTCTCTTCTTCCTTCCTACCATTAATATTATCAAGTCTTAAACCTTTGATAAATCAAAAAAAAAAACTCAAGTTTTGGAGGAGTTGACGATATGTTTCATGTTTTCATCATCGATGACCGCAACAACAATTTTGAAAGATAAAAATCTTGCAAGAATTTTATTCCTAACCGTTTCATCCACTATTTGATTGATACTCAAGTTATTTTCATGGATGAATTTGTCGAATTCTTCAAATTGAGGTAATGGATACATAACAATGAATCTTTTCATTTCTATTTTCAAAATCACATATGGGTTTCGTTGACAACCCAAAATTCTTTCTGAACTTGAATTTAAATTATTAAACTAGGACACCAAATATCCAAGATAAGAATTTTCTAACCCATTTGGCCATGTGGTTAGGCATGATGATTAACAAATTTAATAATATTAATAAAGAGTTGGTTTTCAAAATTTCCTAATTTCATGCACAAATTGAATAATCAAAATTCTAGAATTAAGAGGAATAATGAAATTTCATGGTGAATTCAATGAATGTGATGGTCGCGGCGGCTTAGAGAAGGTGAGTGGTGGAGAGATTTGGTTTATGTTGTTGTGAAGAAGAAAGGAAATAAATAAGAAAAAAGAATAATTAAAAATACACATATTTATGAAAAGAAATTTTAAAAATAAAGTTTTATTATTTGTTTTGGTCCTCACTCTCTCAAAGAGAGTGAGATACACTCACTGTGCCACATAAGCGTTTAGGGAGTAAATTATATCAGTTTTAAACAGTTCATGGGGGTAATAGGACACCCGTGAAGTTGGAGTGTGTAGTTGGGATTTTAGGTATAGTTTGGGGGGGCTTTAGACCATTTTCTCATTTAATTTATGTATTTTGTATCATAGTACACTGTACATCAAAATTTAATCATATTGTACACCATCATCTAATTAAATTGATGATATAACATATTTGACATTTTTTTTGGTTAGGTTATGATGTATATCTTGGAGTATTTCTTGGTGTATGTAATATATTATTGAACTTGTTGAACTGGACATCATAGTTTAACCATTATATACACCATTTATGTAATTTAATAAATTGGTATATATTTAATTAGAAGATGGTGTTATGCATTTAGTTGATTCTAGTTTGGTATTAGTCATTTACTAGCATAATCCAGCGATAAATGGATGTGTTAGGTACATTATACCAATAATGAATTCAAAATAGCATTTCAATTCGTACACTTCACGCGGGGTTCGCATGTTTAAGAAGAAAGACTAATTTTTTACTATGGAAATGATTTGTGAAAGCTATAATTTTGTGCTTGTTATGGTTTTGGGTGTGATGGTTTGATCTGGAGTTTGGTATCTGTGTTGGCTTTATTAATTTTTGGTGCTTGTTTTCCATGTTACGTCGTCTATTTGAGTTGTGTTACATGACTCTTCATCTGGACTGATTTTGGGGCTTTGTGGTTCTTCCTTGCATGTGTTTACCATTTTGAATTTCAATGTGCTCTAGGTAGATACACATTTACAAAAAAAAAAAAAAAAAGAGGCAGAAAAGTCCCAATCTACATTAATTTTGATTTGTAACCCTCATTTGAAAGTATATGATCATCTTTTCCGTCTCTTTCGGAAAAATATTGTATGTCCTGCAAAACACAAATTAAATTAAATTAAATTTTGTATCAAAAAAATAAACGAAGAAAAGATTAAACTTAATAAGCTTACACTTTGTTCCAAGCAAATGAATTGACATGAACATCATCGTCGTTCCCTACTATTACTTGCTTAAATTTTTGTCAGAGAGTGTACCAAGCATGAATGAGATATGCTCTTCCACTCGATCTATTGTCAGTTTTTTATGATTATCTCTAGAAAAAACAAAAAACAAAAGATAACAACTGGACTCTACCAGCATAAGACAACAATTGCCTAACAAGATAGTGAAATTGATTGTAGCTATATAATTTTACCATAATGTGGCATAGTTAATGCAGCAGAAAGTCCAGATGGGATACATCAAATGTACAGGTCCTCGAAGTTGATACATTTGTAAAACCTAATGGTCCCAACCCTACTTCGTCCATTAATCGAGTGATCTCACTGTAAATCCTTTCAACTCCTTTTGTGGAATCGAATGATCTCACTGTAAACACTTTCAACTCACTTTCAACTCTTTTTGTAGGAGGTATTCGGATTATTCTTGTATTGTCATTTTGACAATAGTGACCATCATTGTCACTTTCATGGTCACTCATTTTGTCAACTAACAAATCAGTCAACAACAACACAAAACAACTCCTCTAGCAAATGTACAGAATTGCTCTTGAACAATTTTCTCAAGAATTCCAGATTTATGAACTATCCAAAATGATCCTTACCATCCCTAATTTCAATCTATAGTACACCTTTACAAATATTTCTTAACATATGCTATATATTTACGCCTTACAAATATTTATTCTTAACCTTAACATATGCTATTTACATCTTTACAAATCCCCTAATCTTAACATATGCTATTTACAAATATTTTGGTATATATATATAAATATACCAATTTTTTTTTTAATCTTGTGGTCTTAATCATAGCATGTGGAAGTTAAATTTAAAAATTGACAAAAAAGAAAGAAACATTCTTTAATGTTTCGAAACGAACTAAAAGAAAGACACATATAATTTATTTATTTTGTTAAAAAATACTTATAAACATTTGGGGGCCTCCTCATTTTTAAAGGCATTGAGCCGCTCATACAAAACCAAGCGTAAGATTAGTCCAATAAAGTACCCATTGACGAAGGCACGACCGGAGTAGCTACTATCAACACACAACCTTAATGAGTTTTTGCAACCCCTTAACCACTACACTAAACCTTCAACTTGTATCAAGAGGTATCAACACTTATATATATATTTATAAATCAAATTTTGACCTATATATACAATGTAACTTTTCGACAAGGGGTGTCCCTAGGGTAGCTCCGCCCCTGACTACTATAGTGAAGTCTACCGGGATTATCACAATTTCTTCTCCATGTGTTAGTTCCTAGAATTAGAATCTTTAAACATGGCCTTATCTTGTAGTAAATACAATCGCGAAGCAATTTGTATCTTTCTGCCGCCGGATCATATCCTAGACACAATCGTGGATGATCCCCTATTCGTGTATATCCCAACGAGAATGGCAAGGCTTTTATTTCCCCGGTTATAGAGACAAACAAAGGCATATAAGACGTAATTAGTATTGAATAAAGAAGGATGTATAAGGCGTATTCTGATTTATTATTCTCCTAATCAAAATTTAATTCCTCAAACACACGGTTATCTCCAGGTTATTATATTATAATTAATTAATACGCTACTTTCACTTAATAATAAATAACTTTGTTTTAATGAATACAATGTTGAAATAAAATTGGATTATTACCATAAACCTACTCGCAATAAAATAGGCATTGATTATTTCTTGACCCTTTGTCCTAATAGATTCAAAAAAGGAATATGTATTATACTTATAGGATTGGGAGAACCTTTTTGTTGTAGGTTTGAGATTATTTGGAATCTATATATATATAGGGATGTAATTGGGTATTTCTAAAGCATTAAACACTTCTATTTTTTTCAAAAAACTCTCTCTGCTTTAGCTTGGAAGGTTAGGCCTAGCTGAACCTCGTTAAAACTCGCAACCTTTCTGTTCAAAGAAAGTGACAGTCATGACCCCGGAAGCTCTATGCTTTTCAAGGGAGATTGCAAAGAAAGAACAATCTCTCATGTCACCGAGATCATGGACCTTCCGAAGGATATTATGTTGGAAATTCTTTCGAGATTATCATTCAAGTCCATTTTTTGTTGTAAGATGGTTTGTAAATTGTGGTATAGTCTTTTAACTTCCGACCCATTATTTGTTGACATGTATCACGAAAGATCATCATCTAATTTTCCCAACCTTTTGCTTTCGATTAATGACTTCAACCATTTTTTTGTGGAACTCAAAGTTGTTGATTCTCAACCCCTAAAGAGAACCATTGCATTGAGCCCTATGTTTCATCTCCCTTCACCCGGAATGGTACTAATTGGTTCATGTAATGGGTTCGTTTATTTTTTGAAAGGTTGGAATTATGGCGTAGTCCATTCGCTTTACATTAGCAATCCTCTTTTGAGTGAGTATTACAAGGTTAAAATGCCTAAACGGGAGAAAAGAATTTGCGGTGCTTATGCATTCTGCTTTAGTGAAGCCTCTGGATGAGATTAGGATATGGTAAGTTTGACTGGTCATCTAAAAGCATCAGAATTGGAGGTTTGTACTCTTGGAGTTGATGAAAAATGGAGATATGTGGGAGAGGTTCCACAACCTCTATGGATATCATTTAGTAACGCTAACGTCGATGGTGTTGTTCATTGGATGAATTCGGAAAAAAAAGACAGCATTTACTCGTTCAATAGTTGGACAGAAGAGGTGAAGTCCCTGTTAGCTCCGCGTGGTCTGATACCTCCATCCTACAAATTGATGCTAGTAGAGTTGGGTAATTGTCTATGTTTGTGTGATAGTAACAATAGTGAGTATATTGATATATGGTGGATGAAAGAGTATGGAATAACTGAATCTTGGACTAAAACTCGCATTTTGAAGGATACTATTCAACCAAATATTCATAGTGATAGATTTATACCCAACTTGGAAAGATGGAGAAATATTGATGCAACAGGATTGTGGCATACAAGTAGTTTTTTACAACCCAAAAGAAAAGAAGTTTACGAAGGTTAAAGTGTACTTTGGATATGCAGCGACTAGGTACATGTCACGACCCAGACCATCGTGATTGACACTCACACTAACTGTCCCGTGGGAGAACCATTTATACTAATTAGCTAACCAACTCTAATCAAATACTAAGGCATTTAAGTTACAGAAGCAAGTTAAATGCTAAGAAAAGAATAAAAATAAGAGTTCCCATAAACTCCAACAAAAGTCTAACAACTAAACAAATGCGGAAATACGCCTAGAACCTAAAAGTCAATGTATCAAAACTCTAACAATGAACCAAAAGTCTAAACAAGAAGGGTTACAACCCCAAACTAAAGTACTAACAACTAACTAGAAAGTCTAAGTCCGAAATATGGACATAGACAAAAAGAGAACTTATGGCAGCCCGGAAGAACTGGCTCACCCTTGAATTCGAAGGACGATCACTGATCTTCTAAGAGAGGTCTGTCAATAGCGGCTTGAAGATGCCCTGTACTCAACAAAGAAAGAGCAAGTGCAGTATCAGTATACCACCACAGTGTACTGGTAGGATCACACGGCTATCCCACTAAGTGTAACATACATAAGTCAATACAACAATATAATCACATGCATATAGCGAACATATACAATATCATCATCATTTACGAACAATGAACAGTTTCACAATTCTCAAATATCACATTATATCAAATCATTGGTCCTTTCATGGAACCCAAACCCAAACTGTTAGCATACCAGAATGTGGTACCCGATCCAATTATTATGCCAGAATGTGGCAACCAATCCCATAATTATGTCGGAACGTGGCAACTGATCCAAGTTAGTGTGTCAGAACGCAACACTCGAGCCATTCAACAAGCCACAATCACAATCACAAAGTACATTCTCATAATCATACAATCAAGTCATGATTCATGGTATTCATCATTCATATATCCACATTTAAAATTTATGTGATCAATAACGCAACATTTGCATATATACATGTATCATAATAAAACAAGAACAAACATATACAACACAATCATAGAATCACAACCATCACCTACCTCGAAACAAGCTTGAAACCCTAAGAATCTTGATTCTTCCCTTTTCGGATTCGTTCCGCTTGTTCTTGATCTACAAACAATCAATATAATACAGGAATCAATAAACAATCACTAATTACCCGGATTACTAACAACTCTAACAACCCTAGATCATACCCATGATCCCACGACCCAAATTAGAGCTTTTCCCACCATAATTCTCAGATCAAAACTCTACCCCATCGATATTTACCCATTAGATTACGTTCTACGGACCGAAAAATGGATTTGGGGAGTTAAAACCTTACCTTTAGCCTCAAGAATGGTGGAAAACTGTCAAGAAAATCCCCGAGTTCGTTCACTACAAAACAAGGCAAATATTGCTATAAATTATTTTGTAGCTAAATATTAAATTTTCCGTGGCTAAACACTTTAGCTACAATATTTTTTTCCGTCGCATTCGTAGCAAGATGTAGCGTGGCTAATAGTTAGCTACAAATTTTACATGGTCCATGACTAAGTACTTATACTTATTGCTACAAAAAAAAATTATGGTGTAGCTGCGATGTAAAAAAGGTTTTGCCACGAATAATATGCTTATAGCAAGTAATTTTATTATTGTGTCACGATTAATAAAATTTGTAGCTATCTTTATATTATAGCCACAAGGTGTTGTATTGTAGCAAAAAAAAAGTTAATTTATTTGCCATGCAAACTTTAATTTTATGGCTATTTCTATGGTTTAGTCTCATGGCAATACTACTCATATTTAGTCACATATTAATTTATTTGCCATGCTCTTAATACGTTGCAATTATATATAGGATTATATGTCTAGCTACAAATTCAACATTTCATGGCTAAAAGTATATACTTTATAGCACAAGATATAAATTGTAGCAAAAGATTTTCTTCAATTGCCATGAAAATTAAAATATATATACATTACTATTTGCGTGGCAATTATTATATCTATGGAATGAAAATTCTGCCACAAATATTGTTAGCCGCAAAAATTCATACAATTAGCTAAAAATTCATTTTTGAAATGAAATATATAGACAATTATAGGAAAATATCTTAAATTGTTCTAAAAAACCAATATATTAGAAAAGAGATTTAATAAATTTCAACAATATCATTCAAAATAGTGAAATATGATTTCACTTAAATATATAAATAAACTTT
>JAJOOR010014454.1:0-12913 GCA_036250505.1 Solanum acaule | reverse complement strand
AAATAAAGGAAGGAAATCCACGTTGACTGACTACAAAGAGATCACTGTTTAACTGACTGTACTAGTTCAAATGTGATTCTGTAGGTAGTGCATTTTGTGCAAACACAATAACTTCTAGATATCTTGCTTAATCTCAATGCTTAGTAAAATGGGATTACGCTGAAGGACCCTATATACATACATATATATATATAAATGTATCCTTCTTCCTATCCTCCCCCATCCGCTGGATATCTTTGCTCATGCTTATGCCTTGTTAACGTCTGATGCTGCTGACAGGTTTGTATTTGATGCCATGCATGCAGTTACAGGGGCTTATGCAAAGCCCATTTTTGTTGACAAACTAGGAGCTAGCCTGGTATGTATGCCTTGGAGTTTTTTCTTTAACTATTGAACTATCTTGTGTGTTCTTGATTATAGCTTTATCATCTATGTATGTCGTGTAGGAGTCTATTGCAAATGGAGTGCCACTGGAAGATTTTGGACATGGTCATCCAGACCCTAACCTTACGTAAGTAACGAGCATCTATTGAAGTAGTTGTGCTTTAACTTCTTGAAAAGAACTAAGATACTTTAGTTATTTTGGTCAAGGTATGCTGAGGATTTGGTGAATATACTGTATGGAGAGAATGGACCTGACTTTGGTGCTGCAAGCGATGGTATGCTCAAAACCTTCTGCCGCAACACTTCACCTGAGTTGTCTTTCAATTAATCAGAAAACATATATAATATGCTTGGGTGAAGTTCAAAAATGATTGAATCTTAGATGAAAGGAAAATAATTAGAAAAGAGAATCAAAGTTAGAAGCCATCAAAAAACATTGAGTTAGATACTCCACCGTTCTTCCCACCCCACTCCACCTCAAAATCTCTGAAATGAAAAGAGACCAGGGACAAAGGAGGGCAATTAGACAGTTAGTCTCAACAACATATGGTCATATTCTTTCAATTGCATGCTTATACCATTGCTGAAAGCGTGGTTACAATGATTGCTTCTTTCTTTCACTAGTCTGCGCATGATTCTATATGGAGAATGAAAATGAAAATGTTTTGATCAAAACAAATTAGGAGTTCTAATTTCTAATTTTATTACACATGAGAATAAACATGATAATGCCTTTGGAGATTTCCTCGTATTATTGTTTAGAAATGATTTAGAAGAGTTTTTAGAAGACCAACTACTCCAGTTTTTCTAATTTATCTCCTTAAGACATTTTCTTTAATATTTCAACTATATCTTAACTTGTACTTCTGGCTAATAAGTTATACAAAAGGGGCATGTAACTTATATAATTAAGTTCAAAACATATTTGCTTGTCATAAGCTAAATCATGATGTTTTGTTTGTAAATATTATAACTCCAAAAAAGAATTAAAAGCAATGTCCTTTACAACAAAGAAAAACAGAACAATGTAAAATTTGTAACAGAAATGAAGAAACTTTATTCTGTTCTCTTGCATAAATTAAACAAAAGAGATCAATTTGAAATCTTATCTTTATTTGTTTGAATGTTGAGCCTCCGTTGTGGGGCTTGTGATTCTCTATGCGGACAAAAATGCCAAGCAGAAATTTGTATTCATACAATGGAAAACATAAATAGGAATTCTAATTAGTCTAGGATTTGTGTGTAGGGTGTTTCATTTGGAGTAGTTCCTTAAGGAATTAAGTACGATAAGTAGCATTGAAGTGTCCATTTGTTGTTGTTGAAGAACATTTGTAATGAGAAAGGGGAAATAGTTTGTAGTTCAAACCCAGTCAGCGTGAAGGTAAAGCAGGCATGGATCCAAATCTGGCATAATTTGATTAATTACTGTTCATGTTGACAAGAAACAAGATGGAGGATATTGAGGGATGGGAAAGAACATAATGATGAATTGTCTTGAGCTTCATGTCAGCTTACTTAAATTGTTGTGCCCTAATTATCTATTTCCTAGCTGTAAGTTAAGAGTTCTACATTAACTTCTTTCTATTTTTCGCATCTTAAATAATAAGAAAGTCTTATCATGTCTACGCCAAGTTGGTGGTTATACTGTTACACAATAAATGTATCAGTAGTTAGTTTTGCCTAAGGAGTAATTAGTTATGCTGTTGGATTAGTTAGAAGCAGTTAGCAAGATAAGATTCTTTTTCATTTCTATGTAAGGCATTGTATCATTTACAGAATCATCAATTGAATATACAAATACACCTCCCGATGGAATCCTATTCTTCATCTTCTATCTTTTCATCCACCATAGCTGAATAACTCGAGCTTCTCCGCTAAGCTCCTGTCCAGCTGCTAAAACCTCGGATTCCTTTGAGAATCCCTGCATTTAGGCTAACATATACACTGCAGTCTTCTCATCCTCAATAGCTCTTTTCTTGATGCTAAAACGACAGAACACAACACTGTTCTGCCATATTGAAGTTGGAACCAAAGTCTAATTTTCACTTGTACACTTACGCAGGAGATGGTGATAGAAACATGATTCTTGGAAGAAGCTTTTTTGTTACTCCATCTGATTCTGTTGCAATTATTGCTGCCAATGCCCAAGATGCTATTCCATATTTCCAGTCCGGGCCTAAGGTATGAAGCACTTAAGCCTTTTATGCACCTCTGGCTTTGGTCTTTACACATCACAAATTTGACACGTTTATCTTGTAGGGTTTGGCTCGATCAATGCCCACTAGCGGTTCTCTAGATCGTGTTGCCCAAAAGCTAAACCTCCCCTTTTTTGAGGTTAGAACTTGTTTACTGTTTCTTTAATTTTTGATGATGTTGCACTCTTCAACTATACTTCTCAAGTTATGCCCCTCAGGTGCCAACTGGTTGGAAATTCTTTGGTAATCTAATGGATGCTGGAAAATTGTCAATCTGTGGCGAAGAAAGTTTTGGGACTGGTTCTGACCACATCCGTGAAAAAGATGGTATATGGTATGTTTACATGTTCACCTGTGATTCTTTAAGTAGTTTGTGACTGCCAAATCGGGTTAAACATTGCTTCAGATATGTTCATTTCCTTGTTTCATTTTGATGCTCTGGCATAAAGGCAAATACAAATGAGAACATCTATCTCCTACGTTGTTAGTAATATAGTGATGGTATTGTTCATTGTACCCGTTTTTTGAACCCTCATCCTGTGAAACTGTTGTTGGTTTACTCTTCCATTTCATTTAAATGATGCCAGTCAGAGGCGTATCCAAGATTTCGGGATGATGGGTGCATTATTACAAAAAGGTTGATCTAAAATATAAATTTGATCGGTTGGACATTTAGGTTCTTATTACTGAAAACCGTTAAAATTAATATTATAGGTCCAAAACTAATTAAAGTGTCAAAAATGTTACCAATAACCATTTAGAGAGGTGTTATCTAATTTTACAAAGAAAAATAAAACAAGATGAATATAAAATTCAAATTTCTAACCTCACGTAGAGAGGTGCACCCAGTCATCATCGCATTATATGATACTCCGAATATGGGTTCACATATCTATATTTCAATATTTTTCAAAAATATAACACTACTATATATGATCTCGGGAGGGGAGCATGGGTTCACGTGAACCCGGTGACCCCTCCTTGGATACGCCTCTGATGCCAGTGGATATTGCTGTGTGTCCTCGCGATATGAGAGTTTATTCGCCCTTATCTGTATCACCAAAATGAATTGTTGCTCTTCTCAGTCTCTTCTATGCTACATTGTAAACTTTAGCGTAGTATAACAGCTATCAACTCTTTGTGGTCCTAATTTTTGAACTTGTAACTGACAGGGCTGTTTTAGCTTGGCTTTCAATACTTGCATATCAGAACAAGGACAAAAAATCAGGGGAGAAATTGGTTTCTGTTGCTGATGTTGTGAAGGAGCATTGGGCCACTTATGGAAGGAACTTCTTTTCGAGATATGACTATGAGGCAAGCACATTTTGTTATGTGACCACTTTTTGTGTCTATTAAACACCTTATTGCAGTTATTTCAGTTTCTGTCTTCTGGAATGATTTGTGGATTACTGATCGGCCAGATGATTAGCTGCAATACTTTGTCATAATTTCTGACCAGGAGTGTGAATCAGAAGGAGCAAACAACATGATCGAGTATCTTCGGGATTTGATTTCTAAAAGCAAGGCTGGTGATAAGTATGGTAAGTTCTCATTTTCAAGTTAAAGTTGTCAAGATTCACAGCATTTAAGTTCTTTAAGTACTGAAGGTTCTCCTGCAGGAAGTTATAGCCTAGATTTTGCTGATGACTTCGCCTATACTGATCCTGTAAGTTCTGAGATTTCTCAGGAATGAGAATATCTAACCATCTTTCTGAATTTTTTAATTAATTGTTGCTTGTTTCTCAGGTCGATGGAAGTGTTGCATCCAAACAGGGGGTTCGCTTTGTTTTTAGTGATGGGTCACGGATCATCTTTCGACTATCGGTATGCAACGAGTCCTTATGTTAAATCTCTGAGAACAGGAGTAGTATAATCTGAAGTCTAAATAACTGAAACTAAATAATAACGCCATAATCCTTGTATTTCAAACTATTCTGAAAAAATCTGTATGATTTCTAACTAGTGTTCCATCAAGTTTTCATCTTGGAAAGCATGTTAAAGGGGACAAATGAGATGTTCAAATTGACATGGAGGGACTAGTATCTTATTATGTTTCATCCATAAACTGCACACTGGAATTTATTAAGTGGATTCAACGAGAGATCTCAATTTTACAGGGTACTGGTTCTGCTGGTGCAACAGTCAGAATATATATCGAACAGTTTGAGCCGGATGTTTCCAAACACGACATGGATGCTCAAATTGCATTGAAACCATTGATAGGTTAGATTGTTCATCTACAAGGTCAACTATGAAATATTCCCATTTTCCTTGAAAATTTATCTAGATATCTTTTGCAGATCTCGCTCTTTCTGTATCAAAGCTAAAGGACTTCACCGGAAGAGAAAAGCCTACTGTCATCACATAAGGGCATAGATATCTGCAACTACAATTGCATAGATGAAGCCTTCTTGTGACAGTTGCTAGGTTGGGCACTTCCTTTCTTCCTGAATTTTACGTGATGCATGGTTCATCCTCATTTGGCTTGCATGTGGCTATAGTCTTCTGAGGACCAAAATTAAAATCATGTAAATTATGTATAATCATCTGATGATTTTAGAACGTATGATTGGAGTATTTAATCAATAGAAAGCTGCTGCACCTAGAATTTTTATTTCTTCCTAGAAGTTTTGTTAAATTTGTAATAAGTGAGATACCTGCTCTAGACATTTTATTCCAGAATATATGACAGTTCCCATGCCTCGTACTGGCTGTTGGTGATGGAATCTTTGTGGGATCTCTCGAGTTCCTTCTATATTGATTAGTCTATTTCAGATGGTTCCTGTGAGATTTTTGGGCATCTGTATTTCTGATCTTCATCTTCATAGTTTATATACTAAAATCTGTTCCCTGGCGTTATTGTGCATTTTTGAAGACCACGCTTCGAAAGGTTAATCATCCTATATCTATAAGCATTTCCCATAAACAATGGCTTCCTTTTCTCTTAAAAGAAAAATTATATAGGGAGGACTTATTTAATCAATTTTGCAATTGTGGTAGTTAATTTGATAGAATGTCTCAGCTTATAAACATCATGAATAACATACTGTTATACCAGCATTTCCTTAAATCCATAGCGGCATGGGACCTTTGCTCAAGGTAGCCATGTAATATCACATTAAAGTTAAGGTTGAATCTATCTTACTATATTGTAGCTTGCCCTTCCTCTCTAACCTCGATGCTTTCTTTGAGCCGAGGGTCTTTTGGGAAACCTCTCTACCTGATAAGGTAGAGGTAAAGTTTGTGTACACTCTACCCTCCCCAAACCTCACTTGTGGAGTGGAACTATGCTGTATATGTTGTTGTAAATAGAATAAGGATCGGCCATGATGAAATGAGGTGCTTGATGGAGTTTCCTATGATGTATTAATTATATTCACTGATGAGATAACTCAAAATGGTAAAAAATTGAAGCTTGTCTGGGGATGAATTGGTTGTCAAACTTGTCCTCCCATACAGCTTGATGAATTGCTTCTTCAAGGTACCAGCTTTCTGGAAAAGGACCGACCAAACGTGAAAAAGCTGATCCAAGAGAGGATTAAAATTAGTAAGCAAACGTGGAGTCGAAGAGAGGTTTTCTTGATTGAAATCTTGGCTCCATATGGCGTACGAGATTCCAGAGCTAGTTTTAGCTCCGGCTAGTTCCAGAAAAGGATGCAATATGGAAAAAAGGCGGATGTCATTGTTCATATTCTGGATTGTTGGGGAATCTTACTTGTGACTGGATTTACCTCCAATAGATCACTGTAAACTTGTAAGGGAAGGTTGGAAAGTTATCCAAAAAGAAAAAAAAAGGTGCTTTAGGTTGTCATGTTGTAACATGGGGAATTTAATCCTGGAATATTTACAGCTTATAATGTGTGTTTGGCTAGTGGGCTCATTTGGATCAACTTGCAAGTGTGATGAATTTGATTATATGACTTTACCTTAGAGAATGTTGAGCTTAATGTGGTTGAATCAATGACATACATGGTTCAGCCAAAGTGGGTTACGGATTTGCCCTCCACCTTAAAAAGTTATAGGTGCTAAGCACTTGGGGTCGTTTGGTAGCTGGTAAGAGTTATGCATGATGCATGTATTAACTACCAAATGTGATATTACTTGGATCTCTATTACTTATGAAGAATTTAATACCTGCATAACTCACCTACAAATCATCTACCAAACGTCCCCTTTTATTAGTTTATACAAATGTCAATACAACCCTTTCTATTCAAACATACATGATTGGTATCTTAAAATCGAGTTAAATATGCTTCAGATGGCTTAAGAAGAGTGAAATTATCTGAAGCATATTTAGTCCCGTTTGAGTGCATAAATATAGGAGTTAAGAATAGAACATATTTTCCAGTTTCCTTTTGGGTATGTTTTTTTTTTTTACACAACTAATAATATATGTATTTTGGGTATGTTGTTGGGCTACGAGCAATTTGCCTGTTTTGGTTATGTCCAAAAACGAGTGCCCCTTCTACATTTTTGCTGGAAAAAGTGGTCTTTTTGACTCCGGATTCTTAATATGCTTGACTGGTGAATCCAAAACTTTGCGTAATTGGATTTAGTCATTTGCTTCAAGTCTAGGATTTAGCCTTCTCCTTATTTAATTTTTAGTTTTTTAGATTTAACTTATATATACTAATGATGTACCAGTATTATAACCAATTGGTTAGAGGCAGAGGCGGACCTACATGGATGAAAAGGGCCGTTAACTTTGAAAAAAAAAATGTATATATATGTTGAAAAACGATCATATATTTAGTTAGACACCTTAAGCACAAAATTTAATTGGAGGCACTGAATGAATTTGTTTAATAAAGTTTATCGATCCTTGACTATGTATGTTTGATAAAGTATGTGACACCACTTCGATTAATGTGCATGCATCCACCCCTGGTGGTACCGTGATCATTTTCAAATCCTAGATTCACCTCTAGTAGTGAAATTGGTTCTTGACGACATTGTCCCATCAGCTCCACGATGTCCCATCTCAGCCTAATGCCTCCAAACTTCCTCCTAAAAGAACATGGTTATTGGCTAGGTCATGCTGGTTGCAACTCTCTTTGGATTTTCTTGGGGATAAATCCAGCAGCACTTGTAATGGAAGAGGGTCAATTCAACTGTTCTTTCTTGTGTATATTGTAGTTCCACTATCATATTCTCTTCCAATGTTAAGGTTCCTACCATCATCAAACATCAAACATCAATGTACAACTTGGACAAGAAAGAGCTATAACCACCCCCTCTTACAAATGTTTCAACATTATTTTTGTCTTTTATGAACTCTAAATCTCTTAAGACAAAACTATTTCTAATCCAACATGTCTAAGTGATATCATGGCACAGCATGCACTAAAACACATGAACTAGCTAGTTCATGAGATATTGTGTCTCCTCGGATATCTCCTCTTCTGGACCCCTAATGTCTTATGCTTTTCTAGTAAGGAGCAAGCTTTTAGATGATGGGAGTTTTTAACCAATTGAGGAAAATATATATGCTTTACTTATGGATTATATTTTATTAATGGAGAGGACTGTGTGAAGTATTTGATGTCATCTCAAAAATAATCAAAGGCTGTTTACAAGCATAAAATAATGTCATCTTTATATAACCAATAAAAGCTAGTTGATTGTCATAAAGCTTTAAGTGTGTTTTTGAATGGAAAGGACTGTATACTATTTGATGCCATCTCACAATTAAGCATACTTGCCCCTAATTGCTACCCCACCTATATTTGCCCCTAATTGCATCTCACAAGTATTTTGAGCTTCAACCTCACAGCCTTCGGATTGGAAGTGAGGGATACTCACCATCCGAGCAACTCCATCTTATCGATTTGTTTTATAGATTAAAGGTTCGACACAAATAATTTAATTTGATATTTGAAAATTTTAAACCAATTCGATCCATGTACACCTTTAACTGGTGTGATGATAACAATTGATTATGATTGTTGTGATGGAGTTGGTTGATATTAATAGTTGACAGTTGATGGTAATGACTGAAGATCATGTGTGGTGAGGTGATTGATGATGGTATTCGTGGTAACAACGACAATGCTAATTGGGATGGTTGATAGTAGGGATTGTTGATTGGATGTCTTCTTCAAGTAAATCTGGGATGATTAGGTCAACTTTAGGGACTATTAAGTTTTTTTACTTATTTACTTAAACATCATTAAATTATAAATAAATTTTGATGAAAACATATAAGATATCTAAAATTTCATAAAAAACAATATTTTTTGGTAGAAACGGAGATAATTTATATATATAAATTAGAACATTACAACATTAGTTAGTAGATATAGTAGCATCTCTATCATCTAAAGTAGTAGCTAGTAGTAATAGCATCAGTACTAGTTACATCGTTACTAAGAACATTTTGATTCCCAAACATTGCTAGTTTAGTAGAGGTAGATACAAATAGTTGCCTATTAGTTACTACTCCGTCTTTATCAGCTTGCAAAATAGGTGTAGCACCTGGTGGAGTGGTTTCAAGGATAGCAGTTTCAGTAGTAGTATTTAGCCTGCTTCCTTCCTTAGCCAAAAAGTCTGCTAACTTATTCCCCTGTCGGAAGTTATGGCGTAGTACTGGATTCCCCAACCTCCTCAATAGAAACCTGTAGGAATCCACAACAGTTTGATTAATAGGTTGCGTATGGTGTAAAAATTTAATTACCTCTATGGAGTCAGTTTCCACTTCAATAGGAATGATGCACCTGTCAAGAGCAAGTTGTAAACTTGTTTCAAGAGCTTTCAATTCCGCCATAACATGAGTGAGAGCATATGTTTTTTTCCTGAAACCAACCACCCAATTACCATGGGAGTCTCTGATTACTCCACCTATTTCCCCCCATCTTGTTATCTTTATAGAAAGCTCTATCGATATTCAGCTTAAAAGCATTAGTGGTCGGAGGAAACCAGCGGATTTTAATGTCTATTCTGTTTGGGGAGGTTATAGAAGAATCAGTCATGTATTTGAATTCAGTGGCTCGCATAAGAATCATGGGAAGGGATAATATGAGGGGGATTAACATTATTTTGAAAAACTTGTTGATTTCGTCGTAGCCAGATATGCCAAAGGGAATAAATCTATCCAATGTAAAGGCAATTGATGAATGGGGACATTAAGATCATGAACATTTTGTAGCCAGTGAGTTTGAGTGTTGGCAATATGATGCATGTTTAGTCCCATCTCAAACCAGAATTGTCTAACCATGTAACATTCCAGAAAGGTATGTTCAATGGTTTCTATAGCACCACAAAAAAGAGAAGGAAAAAAATATATTTAGTGAGAATTGATTGCTAGTCTTTTAGGTAAATAACTCAATATTTAATCAAGTGCACCATTTAGCCATTTTATAGTATGATGTCAACATATATTATTATATTAATTTGAGAGAAAATGTATACATAAAAACATTATTTTACATAGAGAATTCACATGCCCCACATTTTACATGTAAAGCCGTCCTTGCATACAATAAATATAGGATATACGTGCAAAACACATCTTTAAAAACTAGTATAATTATAATTAATGATGGAGATAATAAATGTGGTAGTGAGGTAGAGGCGGACTCATATGATGCTATGAGGGTGTAGTTTGTCATGCCCCGAGCCTACACCCTGGGCGGGACTAGCACTTGAAGACCATTGCTGGCCCCAAGCAAACCCTTGGCCTGGCTTACTTAACTCAGCGGAAGACAATATTCATAACTATAATGATCAATGAACTTAACTGAACTGAATAATAAAATAACTGAGAATGTTTTAAAGATTAAACATTCAACTTGGCCAAAAGTGGCAACCCAAGTCTTAATAAGAAATGATAATGAAAAGACTCAAAGGACTCTGACTATCTATGAAGCCTTTAAAACAACTGAGATGGATGTTGGGACAAACCCCACAACATCCTAATGAACTAACTAGAAAGCAATGAACATAGATCCTCCAGAATGCAAAAAGGCTCACCGACTGACTCTGAACTGCTCACTGGATCAACGGTACGCTGGAATGCCAATCCTAGTCACCTATGTCTGCATCATAAGATGATGCAGACCAACTGACATCAGTACATTGAATATACGAGTATGCGAGTTGGAATGCTAAAACAACATAGGCTGGAAAGAGAATCTGAAAGAAACACTTACCTTGGCTCTTCTCAACTCATGAATACTTAACTGAACTCATTTCAATATAAAACAGTTTAAAACAAGTGCAATATAAAGAAAAGTTGTTTAAAAATATGATGTCAACTCTGTGTATATACAAGGATACAACATAACTCTGAAATGTATGTAAAAATACAATAAATTGATGTATATAAAAATACAATAAATTTTATGGGAGTTTCTCTAACCAACAATCATCACATAAGAGCTATAGTGATGATACATCGATCTACCTCACGCTGCTAGCGCATCCTATACCCAGCCAAATGTATAGAACCTGAACTACTAAGTGGATCCACTAGTCTATTGTGAAAAGGGTTCATCTAAAAAGTATGACCATTTTCTACCCATGGTGGCTATATGGTTTTATGGAGACGTTAGTTATCTGAACTCATGCTCGCCCCCAATGCGGTGCTCAATACTACTCCCAAAATATACTAGCTCTTATGTTTAAAAACATACTTCTTCTGTGATTTGAGATTAGTGCTCAAAAACTTAGCTGAAAGGCTATATTGGAAATCAAAGTTTCCCCTCTTGCTTCATTTAGAAAGCGATTACTTTTTCTGAAAACTAGCCCGAATGCTCTTTGAAAATCTCAGTTTCCGTTCTTATCTAAATGTGAAAATATTTTTAATCTCTTTGGGAATACTTAGTTCCCATATACTTTTGAAGAAATGAACTTCAACTTTACTCTTTACTGAACTCAAAACTTAAGTCTTAAAATAAAGTTAAAACGTTTGCAAAAGACTTTTGGAAAAATCTAAGAACTTCTCTTGACTTGACTCTTAACTTTGCTTGAATTGGATTATGGATTCAAGGTTCATAATCTCATGTTTATGGATGATTTATGATGTTTAGGTATACCTTAGAGTGTTGGAATCAACTAGAAAACATAGATACATTGCTAAGGAACAAGTACGAAAAGGTGAGGAACGAATAGGGAGAACTGGCGTCCCTGGCGCTCTGAGAGGCGCGGGGCGCCAACCCTCAAACTTCAGAGGACCTGCTGGGGTGCGCTGGCTGGCGCGACGCCCCACCTCCTTCCCCAGGTGTTTGACGACTTTTCTTCTCCGTTTTTCAACTCTAAACCCTCTTAACTTCAATGGTTCTTTTCCCAAACACTTAGGATTATTTATATTCAAATATATGATAGATTCAAATCGAAATTTCACCCGGAAACACGAATCAAATTGCAAGAACCATCAACAACGCAACCCACAAGAAATTCAAACGAAACTTCAACAATGTTCATCACGAACTCAATTTCTAAACTTTCAAAGACTTTAATTCGCTGAATTAAATAATGGTTGGCGCGTGGGTGAACTGACCCAACACTATGTGATCTCACATACCTTGTAGGGATCACCCCCGACGAAATCCACACGCAAAGCTCGAACATTTCTTGGCGATTCTTGATTTCTCTTCTCTTTTCTCCTCCTTTCTCTTTTCTCCAAGCCCTAGCGTGAACTCTAACTTTTCTAAACTGACTAAAATCTTGTTTTACCCCAATTAACTCCTAGAAACGAATTAGAAAAATTAGGTAAGGAAAAGACTAATATACCCTTCCAAAACCCGGATTGGGCATTTCCTTAATCCAACAGCCCAACTTCCAAAGGGAATAACTCACTCATCCGAACTCGGAATCGCGCAAACTTGGCGGCGTTGGAAAGATAATTCCAAGAGCTCTCCAACAATATCTGTAAATACTCCTAACTCATCCTGAGCTAGGATTTATGGTCGTTTGAAGTTGACCAAAAACTCACTTTAACTTGCTTAACATTTTCCAGATTTCCTTATACTTTCCAAAAATGACTATTTCCAGATTTTAAACTTCCTTCTAGTTCTTTCTAGTTGCGAGATGCTACCGTAGTGCACCAACAACTTTAACAAAAAAATAAAAATATTTATAATATGTATAGATAATCTAAGAATGTATTATATATTTAATTGTGTACTTTTATAATAAACTCATTGGGGGTGTAACCGCTTGTTTTTAGTTATTAATTGTAATGACCCTAAAGGTCATTTTTGGAAATTTTCATAAAATGACCGTTTTACCCCTCCCGATAATTGCCCCGAGTCCTAATTGTTGTATTTTCGAAGTTGGTTTGAAGGAAAATTGATGAAAAGTCGAGTTTTTGGAAAGTTGAGTTTTTAAGAGTT
>JAJOOR010014453.1:0-23071 GCA_036250505.1 Solanum acaule | reverse complement strand
TTAATTTACTTTATTTTATATAAATATTTTTTCTAACTCAATTTAAAATTTAATAAAAATTTATTGTTTCTTCAACTTAGTACACATAAAGAGAACTATGTAGAAACAAAATGAAAAATATAAATAAGAAGAATCTAAAAGAAAAATTTACAAAGAATGTGACTAATAAATTTAAACAAAGACAAATTGAAAAAAAAAATAGCATAAAAAGAAAATAATGAAAAATAAAAAGGATAAAGCTTCACGGTCTACTATTTGAAATAGAGTAAAACAACCCAAATGGAACTTGAACCCCTTGACCATTCCGCTATCCTTCTCTTTAGTGTTGAGGGGGTTCATTTTAATTAATATACCCATAAAACCAGAATTTGACCTTACATATACAGTGTAATTTTTTTGCGAGGGGGTTCGGGTGACCCCCCTTGGTTCCACGTAGCTCTGCCCTTGGGAGTGACCCATCTCATCTGAAAATTTAAGCGGTTAGAATTTTTTATTAGGTCAATTCAAAAATATTTTTAATATAGTGTAATATTATTTGTTTTGGATCAAGTCCGCATGGTTTTTCCAAAAGGCCTCATTACTAATAGTAGACAAATTTCCGATGGACACTATCACTATATCAAAAATGATTTTTAGTGGCAATTAATTAACGTCAATAGCTTAATTGCCACTAAATATGTGTTTTTAGTGGCAATTAGCACTCTTTGTATATGTCCCTAAAGCCTTTAGCGACACTGAATCTAATGACACTTTACTAATGCCGGTAAAGAATTTAACACTCTTTATTAATGTGTCTATTTATTGCCGCTAAAAGTTGTTTTTGTTGTAGAGGCTCTTTCTAAAATTGACTCATTGTTAAACAATTTTGGAAACGTTTTCAATGACTTCGGTTGGAAATCGCTTGTTTTAGAAGTGTCTTACACCATTAAAGATATTCCTATACCATATACGTAGCTTATTGATCTAATCAATTATTAATGTGAGATTTTATTCGGACATCCAACAATATATGTTTCCCTTGATTAAGTTTTGTGTGGCCCATCACCACGATTCATGGGATCTCTTCATCGATCTATGTGACCCATTCTCATAATCCACAATTCATTTTTTAAAATTTACTATGTGTCATCCACATGATCGTGCATTTAATTATGAGACCAATGGTTTAACTAACTTCTTGATTTGTGTATGTTAAAGCTACCTTTTGTTATGATAAATGTAGTAAATCCTGGTATTGTCATTTCACCATCTTCATACTTGTTTGATCGAATCATTGACACTGATAATAGTTGTTGGGATAAACAATTCATAGATACTCTTAACATAATGTGATATTATTCACGTTGGTTCAAGTCTCTAGTATAATTTTCTCACACTATATTAATAAGAGTATTCCTACCACTTATATGTAGCTATTAATCTTTGTAGCTATTAATCTTTTCATGTGACAATTTTATTGGCACACCCAACATATGAATGAAATGACACTTATATGTATTATATTGTTTTCTTAACACTTAATCTACATATTGAAAAAAGAGGAAAAAAAGAGACTAACATCATTTAGATGTAGAAAAGGCATTTGCTATTTGAGGCCAATATTTCCTTTTTCCTTTATCAACAACCTTTTTCCCCTAAGTGCATCATTCACAAGTGTTAAACAACTTGATAATTTATAAAGTCATGCAAAATTAAGAAGCTAGTGCCAACAGAATATCTTGCATTAAGTTTAAAATTATCCCCACCCAAAATTTGAACCTAAATTTCATCACTAGATAGAATAATCAATGTGATAAATATATAATTATTATATACTATGGCATGACAGATTGATTCTTCTTTCTTAGTGGGGTAATAGAGTTGACATTCAAGATTTTTCACTATAATAACCCTAAGTCCCCTCCAAAATGGAGACAAAATTAAAGGTTTGTTTTTTCACTTGAAAAGATCGTCGACCCCCTTCAACAATATTCCACACTTCAATAATAAAAAAATCCAATTTTAAAGTCAACTAGCTTAATTATTATTTCGTACATGTATTGATCAGAAGTAACATATATTCAATAAAATAATTAATTTGTTCCCAAACTGACTCAAACATAATAGTTATGTAAGAAGACGAAAAAAGATTCACTAATTTAATGATGGTGTATGCCTTTTTGTTACTCATATATATAAATCCATATCTAAATATGTAACATCTCCAAATTTCACAAGTATTATGATTTATGATGAAGTCATTATGATCTCCATATTCACATAAAGATTCTAAGTAACGATATTTGTTAGTGACAATGCAACAACATCAATTGCCATATAATTTTGTGAAAGTCAAGAGAGATTCTTGTACAAATAATACTCTGAAAAGAGACCTAACAGCAATTGTCACTAACTTAGTATTATTATTGTCATCATTACTTACATTTCTAAGTTCTCTTGTGACACATTTAATTTTGCTTTGTGTGTCAGGAATACTACTTTCTTTTTTAATTACACTACTAAATGATCATTATTTTTTTCATTCAAATTTTTCACTCAAAAAATTTTAGTGGCTATTACCATATAATTTTAATTAAATCAGCGAGAAAAGAAAAAATAGTAATAATATCATATGAAAAAAATTAGCAAGCTTCCCAATATTTTAGTGAAAAATCTAAATTTTATCATGCGTTTCCCCAGTGAACTGGTTAGGTGGAAAATGAGGGGACAAATCATGTTTAAAAGCACAAATTTTCTATTGATTTGTGATGGGAAAACCTATGTTTCTAGCAACATCAAAATTTGTATATGGTTTTGGAAAAATTACTTTTAATTTGGAAAACCACCTTATTAAACATACATCCATACCATAAATATTAATTCTACCTATACTTTCAAATAATTATGTATCTTATCACTAATTAAGAATTTTCAACCATATATTGAAGAAGATTTGCCTAGATACATGTATTTTTACTACCAGATACACTAAAATAGGGAGAGAGACGAGTGAGAAGGGGAGGGACGCGAGAAATATGGGGAGGGAGGCGAGCAATATGGGGAGGGAGATATTCATGTATCTCAGATACATGCGAATCACACTAGATACATGTGAATCACACTAGATACATGTATTTGTATGTATCTAGTGTGATTCACATGTATCTGGGATACGAAATTCATAGGAGAGTGGCAAGAGAGCTCGGAGGGAGGCGAGAGAGATTTGTCTATGTATCCCAGATACTACATGTGAATCCACTTGGATATAGTGTATCTAGAATAAATTACGCCTAATTTTGACCCTATGTATCCCAAGATACACGTATCTCGACGTACCAAAATCTGGTAAGATTCGTAATATTACAAATTAGAATATATCTAAGTAATTAACTTCTAAACTAGTGAAATTTTCAAAAGTGTCCCATTTAATTTACACATGTTTTTGTGAGCATTTGAAACATAAGTCATTGTTTTTGGAGTAAAAACAATGATTTACTATGTTACATCTTTTATTTTTGGAAAAAAGAAAAAAAGAAGAAGAAAGTTCTCTCTTTTAATATGTTAACTTTTAAAAAGAAACAGAATACTTCCTACTATTTTTTATTTTTATTTTTAAAATGCTTACTCAAGAAAATAGCATAATTCAGTATTATTCCATGTCCCCATGATGTTTGGGCCCAGGTGAAAAGATTAGGCATATAATGGACCGAGGAATCCATCTTCTATGGGCCCATGCCTTGAGAAATGAGATCTTGACATTTTTAACCATTCAAGTAAATACAAATTGTCTGTATATTTTATACGGGGGCGAATCTATTAAGGGGTGTGGGGTGCCACGCCACCCCCGAGCTTCGACGGAAATTCTATATATACATAGGTATTTATATATAATATTTATATTTATATAAAGCGTGCCACCCAGAGAACAAAATTGGCTTGTGGTGCCACGGTAGGAAGGCAACTTTAGAAGACTGATGTTGCGGGTTCAAATCCCATTTGTACCTATTTTTTTGCGAAATTTGTTGTAGGCATTTTTTTAAGAAAAAGAAAATTGCTGCACACGTTCTTTTAAGAAAAATTAGAGAACTAAAATTAATTTATATAGAAAAGACGAATAATTTAATCAAATATAAAATTAATTTAATCGATAAGTCTATTTGATACCCACAGACTCTAAATCCTAGATCCGCCATTGATTTTATATATAATAAATGTATATTCAGCCCAGAATCGTTTGGTAGAGTGTATTAGAAAAAATGATGCATGTATTAACCTTGTGTATTACTAGTACCTTGTTTGGTACTCTTTTTCAATCTATGTATAACTAATGTTTGTATTAGTTATACACTCTATTGTGTATTAAGGTGTGCATTGCTAATAACATGGATTTCTAGGCACTACAAGAAAAGAGTGAATTACATGGGAATTTCCTGGGGATTAGTATGAAAATTTGCAGGAAAATAAGTTACCTGCGGATTTTCATACTAATTCCTAGGAAAATCCCCATGTAATTCACACTTTTTCTGTAGTGAGGTATTAGCAATGCAATGATTTTAATGCATGCATTAACATGATAAAAGACCCAATTGCCCCTCTAAACCTTTTTTACATCTTTTCCACCATAAAAGTGGAGGGTATCTTTGTAAATAATTTTTTTAATGCAATACGTATTATTTTTAATGCATCAAACCAAACAATGCATTAAAATAATGTATGTATAATTAATGCAAGCATAACCAATGCATGCATTGCTAATACAAGCATTACTAATACACTGTATTTAACATTATTCTTATACATTCTACCAAACGACCACAATCAATGTATACACAGATCTAGCTAATGTTTGGAAAAATATTCACTTGGCACCCCTTTTAAGGATTGGAAATTTTTTTTTGTCCCATTTTTAAAACAAGTTGTACACAAATAAACCCAGTTGACACAACAATCATGAATGGAATGCAAGGAAGAGAGATAAGCAGTTGACATGGGCTATCCTTTATCATCCATACTGGATAGATCTACTTCCTACTACACTCTCTCCTCCTCCTCCCTCTTCCCTTTCCTTTTTGATTTTGAACCATTTTTTTATGAATTTATTGTCATTGTTCGAAACTTGCAATATTTTACAACATACTTAAAGTAATTGTGGGTGATTCTATAGCGATACACATAATAAAAATACCATTAATAGAAGTACAAGGAATAAGACAAGGGCGAAATAGCATTGGTAGAATTTACCTTCATTATTCATTCAATTTGTCCCAAGGGAGTGCAAACATTAGGATACCAGTATGAACATGCATATATGTTTTTGGTAAACAAGATGATATATCTTCTCTCTCTAGGTTCCATTTCTTTGATCTTCTCTATTTTTTTTTTGAATTTCCTATAATTTAATATGCATTAGTACAAGTAAATGGCCGAGTATGGCTAGTAACGTTCGGGAAAGGGATTGGGTTTACATTATACACATTAATTCCTTCTATAGTAGAAGACGATTTTTTTAGCCTAACATAAAGAGTTCCTACTTTATCTACTTCTATTCTATTAGAAACAATCAACGGAGGAGCTGTCCAAAGTACGAGGGAGTTAGCTTCCTTCAGTCTAGACCCCTCCTTAGCCAAGGTATCTGTCACTTGATTTTCTTCCCTGTATTTATGCTGCACCGGAGGGTTTCCAAGTTTAAGTAGAAGTTCCCTGCAATCAGCCAAAATATTAGAGTAGGATGGATGATCATTTGCTAGACAGTGGAGGATATCCTAACAATGTACATTAATTTCAAGTGGCGTTAAGTTGTAGGTTAGTGCAATAGTTTAACCTTTTTGCAACGCTAATAGTTCAGAAACAATATTTGTTGCTTCATATATGTTTCCCATGAAGCCTACCACCCAATTACCATATTTGTCTCTTATTACTCCTCATATTCCACTAGTGCCGAATTTAGTTGAGGTAGAACCATCAGTGTTAATCTTAAATCCAATGTTTGGAGGTTTCCATTTTACATACCCTACTATAGGTTTTTCTATATTGGTCCTTTGGTTTGTGAGTGAGAAAAATTCGATGGCATGTATGTATGGAATATTAGCATTTATTTTCCCTTTTTTATTATTGTGGTTATTTTCATTTCTGTTAAGCCATTTACTCCACAAGTAGAATGGATAAAGTTCTTTCCAGTTGCAATTTTTTATCACTATGCTAATGTTCCTAAGGAAATCTAGCCAGTTCATGTCCCGGTTGGATGTGAATATGTTGATGCTTTTTATAAATCCTAGCTCATACATATGTGACAAGACTTACTAACATCTATTCCTTAGGAGTTTAAATAGTAACATGTCAGTAGTCTTCGTGATTGCAAATCCATAGAAAGTAGTTAATTTTGTTAGGCCAATGTAATTTCCATATCCAGGTATGGTCCTTGTCTGTCTTGTGGTGCTTCTCCCCTTTATCTTTAATAGGGTGATAAACATTTTTAGTAGTTAGAGTTCCTTTGGGGTTAAGTCTCCAGGATGGTTTATCCTTAATTTCAGAAGTTAATTGTTGGTACATAGACGCTCTCTATTATATTTTTTTTATAGTCAATGGGAGATCATAAGAAAAGTTGTTATATTCCCAAGTACCCATGCTCGTAAGGATGTTCTTAACTTTCAAATGATTATCTTCCAATGTTAGGGGGTCCTATTAGTAGATCTCTTAGCTTCATGTTGTTAGGTAGCCAGTTATCGAACCATAGAGATATGTTGGATCCATCCCCAATTGACCATTGTAGACCTTGTTTACATATAGTCCAACCCAAAGCAAGGTTCTCCCATGCGATGGTTTCGCATGAATCACTATTGGAATTTTTCCATCACCAGTGTATTTTTTTATTAGGAGTGAAGCCCATGTGGAGTTTGGGTTATTGAAGGCTCTCCATGCTAGCTTAGCTAGAAGTGCTTTGTTTTTTGTCTCAGTTTGTTATGCTCCCATACCTCCATCTTACTTACTCTTTGTTCCTATCTTCCAGCTAATCATATGAAGTTTCCTTTTTGCACTCGTAGTTCCCCAAATAAAATTCCTTTGAATTTGATCTATTCTTTTGGTGATTTCAGTTGGGAGGCGTATGTATTGCATTACATGGGTTGGTATGTTATTAAGACTGGACTTTGCTAGGGTTGTTCGTCCTGCTATGTTTAGGAATTTTGTCTTCCAACCCGCTAGTTTCTGTTGTAAGCTGTCTATAATAAATTGGTAATCACTTATCTTGGATCTTTTATTAAAAATGGGGAACCCCAAGTATTTCCCAAAGGATTTGCCAATTTTTATGCCGAGGTTGTTTGATATATATTTCCTAAGGTCGGTGTTGCAATTTTTGGAGCATATTAACTTAGATTTTCCATAATTTATGCTATGACCAGATTCATTACAAAAGTTATCAAGAACTATTTGGATTATGTCACAGTTTTTCGCATCAGCCTTACTCATTAATATGAGGTCATATGCGAAGAATAGATGAGATAGTTTTGGACCCTTATTTGAGATTTTAATGGGATTCCACTTTTTTAGTTGAACTTCTATCTCTATTTTTCGTGACAACATTTTCATACACAATATAAATATATATGGAGATATTGGGTCCCCCTGTCGTATTCCTCGAAATGGTTGAAAAAATTCAATATGTTCCCCATTTACAAGTATGTATATACTACTTGTGGAGACACATGACATGATTAGATTGATGATATTATGAGGAAAGCCAAAATATATGTTGATTTAAATAGGAACCTAAAATAATTTAATTCATTTATGAAAATTGAATAACACATGCAAGTCATGTTTATATGGTAGGACTTGTGACAATTTAACAAGATTAGTATAGTATAAAGACACTATCAAGTCTTGTTAGTCAGTATAACAATTGAACAACACATACTAATCTTATCAATCAACTTCAATATGGTTTGTGAACAAGTTAAAGATACATATAAAGTTGCTATGATACAATCTATAAATAAGATAAGTTTATCAATTCGATATGACTTGTGAACCATTGAAAAATAAATAAAACAAAAATTGTACTTAAACTCGTAATCTGCTCAACATGACTTGTAAAAGTGTAATTTTGTTTCAAATTCATTCAATTGTGGATGTTTTATTTAATTAACTCTCCAACGTATATTTAATGTAATTTTTAATTATTTTCATAAACATATGTATTTTTAATTTTTTTCTTATGTATTTTCTTTCTTCCCCAAAACAATATGGACCTCCACCATTCACAAACCTTAAGCAACCATCATCGCAATCAGATTCACCATTGTTAATTTCAAGCTCTCATGAAAAATACTTACAAAATCAATTAAATTCACTAAAAATAAAATGTCAACCATCTTCAATAACCCCAAAAGACTTCAAATCGAATTTGAGAAAAATCATTTTGGGTTCACATCAAATGTAATTGAACCCCCAAAAAGTTATTATCAATTTCAAATCTCTTGATTATGAAAAAAAGAAGAAGCACAACACAGATTTGCAAGACGTTGCACTGAGCTATGAATGTGGCTAAACCATTCCAAGTCTAATTAAAGAAAAAGAAAGTCCTTTGCTGTTGTGGGTGTCAAAATGTAGGTGAATTGAACGAGGAAAATGAAAGATTATGTTTATTTGGTTACAGTATTTGTAAAATACTCCCAAGAACACCATCCACAATCATTAACCCGAGCATCTTCTCCCAATTAAGTTATTTTTTTCTTTGGTGGTGGATTCAAATTGATTTGTGATGATTTTGATGGTGGCTTGAATATTTCTTTTTCGAAGCTTTATTCTTAGGAGAGAAAGTAAAAAGGTTTTGAACAGGTGAATAAGGTAACAGTGAAGGCGGGGGAGATTATAAAGACAGAGGTGGAGGTGTTGGGTGGAGGAGTGGTGGGGGGAAGACCCCAATGCATTCACCAATGTTTTCCCCAAATCAATCTTTGTAAAAAATTAGGGTTGAAAAAATGGTTAAAGAAGATGAAGGAGAAAAAAACTGAAAAAATAATAATTAACTAGTTAAATACACGTGTCAAGTGCTTTTGGCCATTTTCTCTATAACAAATGATGATACCACCGAGGAGGTCCAAGTACCTAAAATAATGACAATGAAGAAATCTCAATAAAATATGTCTTTATAAAAAAAAAGTGAAATCGAAATAATATTGAGGTTGACATATTTTTGCCTATAATGCTGCTATTGAAATAATTCAAACAAGATGAGGATTCAGAAACAAAATCTTTCAATGAATGTTAATAGAAAAATGACTGGTTAAAATGGAAGGAAGCAATTCCAACAAAATTGACTTCACTTGAATAACGTAATTTCTTTGGATCAAATGGGTTTTTGTGCGAAAAATGCAATGAAAATGGTTAAGTTGTAAGATATAAAATATGACTTGTGGCAGAAGAATTTTCGCAAATGCTTGACATTGATTATGAGAAGACATATTCTCCTGTGGTAGATGCAATTACCTTCAGGTATCTGATAAATTTGACGGTATATAAAAAGCTTGAAATACATCTAACAGATGTTGTCACAACCTATTTGTATGGCTCATTGGACCACAATATTTGTATGAAAATTCTTGAAGCACTCAGAGTGCCTAAAGTATGTAAAAATTCAAAATAAACTTATTTGATAAAGCTTTAGAAATCTTTACATGGATTGAAATAATCAGGACAAATGTGATACAAGCGCCTTGGCGAATAGTACCAGCCAAAGTACGAGCCGTACTAACGAGTCGTAAGGTGCACTTCAAAGGGTGAGAAATCTAGGTGCAGGAACCACGACTCACACTACGAGCCAGTCATAGTCACTGAGTACGGGTCGTAGAATGAGGCATAGTTACTGGAGGACTTGAGTGGATTTTGGTGACTACGAGTGGGACATCTGCTGATTACAAGCCGTACTGACATACCCCGGATCGTATGTTGCTGATAGGTCTACTTTCCTAGCTTGTTTAGAATAAATTTTGTGTTGTTTATAAATATTTTTTCTAGGATTTTCGTAAAGGTTACACACTTTTGAAATTGAATACTTTTGGGTTGTTGCGTGTAAACTTACTCTTGTTGGTTTCCAAGCAATACATCACTTTGATTCTTGATTATTGACTATGTTTTGATGATTCACGATTCTGAATTTCAATTATTCAATTTGTAAGTTCATAATTATGTTTTCAACCATAAATTCCGATTGTGTAGCTAAATATCATATTAAGATTGTAGGAGTAAAAAGTGATTCTTAAATGGTGTGCATACATGTATTGTTCTCTTTTTGTATTGATTGCTTTGTAATGGTTGCAAACGTTAAAACTTGCCTTCATTCTTAATTTGTTTGATAAAAAAGGTATAAAATATGAAAAAGGAGTAACAATGGATATATGAAATTACAAACCCTTATCTAATACTTGAGCTATATATAAAAGGTAAACTTAATGTAAAAATAAAGGTAAGGGTTAAGATTCAAACATTAAGAGACCGAATTGTATTTGAAGTGACATTCATCTAATGTCAAAAGACGTTCAAGTGTACTAAACTTATCATTTTGTATACTAAGCACCGAAATTGTGTACTGATACAGTACACTCGAAGAGTTATGAAATCATGCAGAACACATTCCTAATCCATTCTGATAATTATTTTTGATAGACATTTGATAAATGATTACTTGTTATTACAAACTTCCTTTGAAAATAACTGACTAAAAAAATGAATAATCACATTGACCTGATTTCTAAACATATTGTATGTATAATTTGAATGTATGACTGACTCCAGCAAAAGGGAATCTTTAGAATACAGAGCAATCAAGAGAGAGGTGAAGTAATAATTTTTAGCCTTTACCCAACTTCAAACCTATTGTATAGTGGGACTCAAATAAAATCATCTGCTGCATGGCAGACAGATAGGTGAATTGCTCTTCTGTTGTGGAGTCAGCTATCAATAGAAACAAACAAAAAAACTTATGATGACTTTGAGACTTTGTGTAACCACATGAAAGTGACTTTGAGGGACTAAAATACCCAAATAGGTGGCAAATCAAGAAAGTAATAGAGAGATGGTATAAAGTTCACTTGCTTTTTTAGATGTCTTGTCCTTTCCACCTAAACAATTCTTAGTTGGTATGCCCTATATGCCTCACTTTGTTCAAATTCTTGATCATTTCTGCGTTTCTTGAATGCATAACAATGTGGCAATCATGATATATTGGACTTCACTTTTTTTATTATGAAAAAAAAGGGAAAAAGTCAGTTACACGCTTAAACTATCATGATGACCCGTTACAAACTTTTAAGAAGTTAATAGGTGTCCATCAAATCATCATCAAAATACATAAACAAATGATTGAAAGAAAGATATTTTTTTTTCCTTTTTTTATACCAAGTTGGTATTATTCCTTGTAGTTGTGAAATTTTCCTCTTTTTTTTCTCTTCTATGGCATAGATTCTTTCTTTCATGCTGTAATTTCTTAAGGGGAATGAACGGATGAATTGTGTTCTTTCTTGTTTTTCTTTCTTTTGATTCTCTTATTTACGCGGTTGAAAAGATTGCACTCTTTTTTTCCTCTGTTTTACACTTCTTTTTCATTGATTCTTTCTATTTCTTTATGAGTTTTTAGGCACAATTTGCAGCTGTTACACACATACTTAGTTGTTGTTGTATATTCACATGTTTTATTATTCCATTTTGGACCTACTACTTTGTTTATAAATAGAGACTAAAACATTGTGTTTTCTTCAACTTAGCATCATTTCTTAGTTTATTTTGTTGTAAAGAGAGGTGGCCTTTCAAAACTATATTGAAGGTTGCATTTCATAGATATGAGTTACATAAATCCTTCCATGGGCTCTGGTTAGTTTGCAACTTACAAGCTTTTCTTTTACTTAGGTTCTTCGCGCACGGACTTTACATTGTGCCATCCTTTAGAAGGGTTATAATTAGCATTTTAAGGTCTTTTTGGCTTTGCTGTCATCATGCACTGAGATTCAGACCTTTGTTGCTTCGATTAGAAACATAAAAGTTTAAGGCCTTTTGGCTTTAGTTTCTAAAAAGCAACTTGACATTGTGGTAGTTATCAATGAGAGTAGCATTTTCGTTAGCCTTTTTTCTTACATTTGTAGTCTCTTTTTATATCTTTGTCAAAGTAATTAACTTGGTTAACAATATTACAGGAAGTAGGACGGCGAGGAGGACGATGGAGTTTGGAAGGACATATGTGGTGAGGCCTAAAGGAAAACACCAAGCTACAATGGTTTGGCTACATGGCCTCGGTGATAATGGCTCTAGGTAGGTTCCTTTTTGCTTTCAAGACGAACATTTTATGGTTATATTTTTAAAAAGAATGTCACATTTATATAGTCTTGTGCTTCCTCCAACCAAACTTTTATCTACAACAAAGTCATGATGGACAATATTAAATAAATAACCAGAACAACTTCTTTGCTATTTCTTCCTTTTTATCACTTTTCGAAATGTAAAAGCAACTACAAAAATAATCACATCACTTACAAGCCAGATATTCTGTTTCTTAGTGGAGTTTACTGTATCGATTGTTAGAATAAAGTTTGTAAAGAAGTGTGAGTTCATTGACAAAACAAGAGAAGAAAAGTTGTTTTGTTGTATCGGCTAATTTGCTTGTTTCTTTTTGCAGTTCTTCTCAACTATTGGAAAGCCTAGCCCTTCCTAATGTAAGTGGTGTAACTTGGATAAGATTTTTGCTTTATGTGGTTAGATGGTACTCATCCTAGACGATGATTGTTGTCTATATAATCTTGCAGATCAAATGGATATGCCCAACTGCCCCAACTCGTCCCGTGGCTATACTTGGTGGATTTCCTTGCACTGCATGTAAGAATGAACCTGACAACTATGACATAGTTACCTTTATAACTTCCATTTATAAGGATCTTCATCTTATTCCAGGGTTTGACGCGGGAGAACTTTCTGATGACACTACTAATGATCTCGAAGGCTTAGAGGCGTCCGTTGCACATATTGCAAACTTATTGTCAACTGAACCTGCTGATGGTAAGTTTCTTTACCATGCATAATTATGGACTGTTAAAACTACAAAGACTATTTGCATGAAAATCAATTCACTAAGTTGATGACTACTGATCATGTGAATGCTAAATCGACCAAATACTTCGCACAGGCTCATAGTGTTGCGCATATATATATATATATATCGTCCTCTCTGACCTTCCCTTTTTCATACTAGGGTCTAGATGAAACCTAACAAATTCAGTCCTTTTACTTGAAATTGTTTGGTCAGACTGTTTTATTTGTCTGATTAGCAGATTACTATGTCTTATACAGTTAAACTTGGTATCGGAGGCTTCAGCATGGGTGCAGCCACTGCGCTCTACTCAGCGACTTGCTTTGCCCACGGGAAATATGGAAATGGAAACCCTTACCCTGTCAACCTGAGGGCTGTCATAGGCCTCAGTGGTTGGCTTCCAGGTTCCAGGTGTGCAAATCATTTTTCAAACTATAGCTCTTTTGATTCTCTCTTCCTAAGTTTTCTCTTATATTCTGACAACTGACATTCTGCAGGAATGTGAGGAACAAGATTGAAGGATCACATGAGGCTGCAAGATGTGCTGCATCTTTACCTATTCTACTATGTCATGGAAAATGTATGTACTTTCACTTGCAAATATAGTTATAAAACCTTGACGTTTGTTTCCGTTTTAGAGTTTGAGTCTTTTAGAGTACTCCTTAAGGACCTAAACATTTGATCTGATGTACTGAGTCTACCTTGATCTTTTTATCATTCCACGATACCAAGAAAAAGAAAGTTGCTAGTTAGTTAAGGAATGTGAATTAGTGTCTCATGTCCGAACTACTTAAAATGCTACTTTACGCAAGTATTATATAAGTCTTGAAGGATGCAACAATATTCTATGAAGTGCCTTGTTGTTACCAGCTTGTAGTGCAAATTGAGTAATGTGATTCATATGAAGTATGTACAATCTGCATATCCATCTTACACGGTTATCTGAACTTGTTAGGCGATGAAGTTGTTCCTTATCAATATGGAGAGAGGGCTTCCTGTGTCTTGAGCTCAGCTGGATTCAGGAATCTTCAATTCAAAGCCTATGATGGGTAACCCCTTTTTCCTTTTCTTGGAGAAAAGTAGTCGTTCTCGCGGTCTATAAAAGATTAACATGAATTACCAACTTCTTCTGCAGGCTTGGTCATTACACAGTGCCAAGGGAAATGGATGAGGTTTGTAATTGGTTAAATGCAAGGCTTGGTCTTGAAGGTTCACGACGATAAACTCCATTACAACTATTTCATTTTCAACATAGCTGACGAAGAAAGAAAGAGGCTCTGTCATTATACAGTGCCAAGAAAAATATATGAGGTGTGTAATTGATAAACTCCATCAGAAAGATTTGAAGTTCAGAGTAGCTGATGAAAAATGTACGAGGAAACGGTAACAGGAAGGAGTACATAGAGTTTTTATGTAGTTAATAATGTATGCTTTATGGTGAATGCTAAGACTTAGTCTTCCAGTTTTGCCTTATGATCTTCTGTATAATAAAATTTTGGATGTGTGCTATTGCTTATTTTCATTCACTTGTAGACACAAATAATTTGACATTTGGTTCTCTTCAATTATAATTTTTACTTTCAAAATATGTTTATTTAGAATTCTGATGGTTTGAGTTACTTTAATCTGTTACAATGCAAGAAGAATGGGATGGAGGTTGGGTGTGTTTTTGATGTACACACAAAAAGTGTATGTTTTATACTTTTGACCCTTTACCCCATGAACAAAATTTACTTTAGCAAGTTTTGACTTTAACCGTGAAAGTAACGCCCATGAAACAAGCGAAGTTAAAAGTTCAAAATATCCATTTTCAAAACCTGCTTGTAATTTCCTAAAATTATTCCTATCTAAGAAGAGGTCATGTATCAATAAAAATTCCACTTCTTAACTAAAAGTCTAATAGAAGTTCATAATTCTAACTTCTTAAGACATTTTTAGTTAAAGTATAAATTAGTAGATACTACCCGTTTCCCAATTTACTGTATGGGATATTACTCCATTCATTCTAATTTACGTGACAACACCATTTCATTTTTATAACACCTTGACTAGTTTCAAGGATCAGATTCATATAATTATCTAGGTTTTACACTTCCATGTGATATATTTCCAATCAAACTGACATTATACCCATTATTCTAATATTTTCTCTTCTGCTATAAGTAATAGGATTTGCAAGTCAAATGAACATTTAAACCTAAAAGTGCAGGAAAAATTGTCATGCAACAAAAGTGTCACTTGGACAGTTCCCATGTCTGCAATAAGAATTGCAGACCAGAAAAGCAGGAAGATACTAAGTAAAACTCGTTTTATGCTCTAATAAGTTTCATACAAAACAGAACCTTTTAACATATGTAGAAGAAAGATGGAATTTATAACAGAGTTGGAATTCAGATTTTAAGAAGAAAAGAATGGAAGACATGGACCGAGACTATAACGGTCAGTAATAAAAAAGCGAGAGATAACATGAATAACATAAAGTCAAGACCTAAACTCTACCCATACACTAAAAGCATGACCAATTTCAGTGCCCTGGCAACAGATTTGTGTTTCTTGAACTTGTTGGCCTTTGTTCATTGTTATCAGAATCTGATGCCGGTCTTCTAGATCTCCTGTTTTGTGGTCTAGCACCACTCTCTGATCGATTGGTGCTCCTCCCACCAGCATAGCTTGGAGACCAATCCCATACCGAAGGCACCAATGGAGACTCACTCAGGAAAGAGAAAAAGAACTCAAGTTCGACATCCAGTGACATATCGATCATTTCATCCAATCCCGCCTCAGCCTCTGGGTAGTGACTATCTAGAAGGTCAAATAGACCAGTGTCAAGAGGCAGGTCAAGAGGCAGGTCTGCTAGGAAGTCATCTACAGAGTGCGTTTGATATGCATTGGCATCTTCAAAGTGTGTTTGATATGCATTGGCATCTTCAAACTCCCTTTGAAGCCCCAATCTTGTCCAATTAGACTGCCGCATAGGGTCAACCTCAGATGGCCTTTCCAAGGGATGTTCCTGCCTTGCATGATTTCTTAGTTCAGCATAGTTAACAGAGAAATTGCATGTCTCCAGGGCACAACTCCTTGTCTTGGAGTTCATGAAATTACGAGCAGCCTTTACAACAATCCATCCTTCGACATGTCCCCGGCAAAGAGGGCAGGTAAGGTCAGGTTGCTTCTGCACATGAGACCTTGAAGCTCCTGATAATGCTTGTCCCCAACTTTCTCCACGGAACAGAGCTCCTGATACATTACCTTCGCCTTGTTGAGATCCTACAGCAGATGATTTACGAAATTGATCAAAGCAATTAGAATGTCGATGACTTGTGTCACACATATAAGGCTGACAACCCTTGTCTCGTGAAGAACAAAGTAAAAGGACAGCATTGTGTGGATGCTCCAGACATATTGGACACTTAGCTTCTTCCCACTCTCTTTCATTCACAACTGATGGTAGAGATTTCTTGGAGTCGAGGTCAGAATTCTCTGAGCTGCAAGAATAAGGAGATGTCCTTGACTGGTTAACGGAAAAGGAATTCACACTTGTGTCTTTTGGCATGTTGAGATGATGCTCTGCTGGACTAGATTCTATTTTAATGCACTGATGCAATTCTGGAATGAGAAGAGCAAGAGAAAAAATAATCGGCAACAGCTAACAATGAGCACAAATTCAGGAACACCATCACAGCACATAGTGAAATGACTGATATTTCATTTTAATCTGAGGGTCCGTCATATTTGAAAACTGTCTTTATCTTTTGTTCGGAGAGGGGGAGGGGTGTGAAGGACATCAAAAAAGGAAACAGGTTCAACAATGTACTCATTCGAATATCCCATGACCAAAAGAATCTGCAATAACTTTTCCCTCTTTTTCTTGTGAACCAATTGCATCCGTGGATTCAAAAGCTAAATTGAAAAACAAGAATTAAACTATAAAACCTAGAAAACAGGATATCAACATTGACAACAAAAAATAACATTAATACCAACATTTGTCAATTTACAACTAAAGGTTTCTTCTCTTAAGAGAAGCTCTTAGTCCCTAACACTTTTTCCCTTTGAGGCTTACTCAAGTTAACTCAACCTATTACTAATGTGACTTCATACACTTGGGGACTATTCCTAAAATGGTCCAGTCTGACTATTCATGAGTGTGCACACTAAATCCTCGTACACATTCTTGCAACAAGTACAACTATGTCTTGAGTTCAAAGCTAGTTGGGCATCGGCTTTACATATCCTCTATATCCATTCTACCTCCGAAACTTAATATTTTCTCAGTGTTAGAGACCAGAAGTTATACCACATAACTTTCACATCCTCGCACCTCCCCTATGCCCCCATCGCCAACAGTTTCTCCCCCATCTCCTGGGCATTGGTCATGGTCAAATTGCCCCATTTGATCCTTGATCATTCATTCCTGACCTCCTTCTTCATCCTCTTGATCTTCAAATCCATCACCTATATTGAGTCGTGAGATTCTTACTCGGGATAACCATGCAGTCTTCCCAACGACCTCTATCACCCTTCCAAATGAGCGAATAATCTATCTAATCCCTCACCACCACACTACAGAAGATTACCAAATGCTCCTCCTTCAGAAAACAAGAATTGGCCACCAAAACCACCCAACAGTGTAAGTTAAAATCTCCTCCTACAAAAAGCTTCCCCATGCATGGTACACCTCACACAAAACAATGTCTTTATAGTAAAAATCATTCAACATCCACCAATCATGCATCAATTACTTAGGTTTAAGGCTTAATTATTGTTTAAAATCTACCACTAGGTTCCACAATTGTCAATAGAACTTTTTGTTCAGCAAGTAATTTTTACCCTAATTTGTCAAAGTACTAGGTATTAGAATCAGATAAACCTAATAGAACGGAATAGATCTAATTTGGTACTGAAGAGCGATTACTGATTATTACCCTTAGAATTAACAAATCACAAACCCTAGACCCAACATTTCAAACCTATGAAACAGATACCGTAATTTGTTTAGCTATTAGAAAGCATATAACTTATAAGTAGAGAAAAACGATGAAAGCACAAACATACAAATAACGTAAAACTCCATAGAAGTCGACGAACCTGAAATCGGAGCTTCAAAAAAAATATATTCAGAGACACAGAGAATGATGAAAACAATGGAAATTTATACTGGAATGGGAGTCTCAGTTTTGTTAGCTTGAAATTTGACGGAGTCGGCGCTGGGGCCCACAACCTAGAAAAAACGAAGTGGGCCCAGCTGCGAACAGAGGCGTTTGATTTTTTATTTTTATTTTTTTAAAAGTATGTTGAGGAAATATTAAAGATTCAAAATTAAAGATTTTTTATGAATATTTTGTACCATTATTCAATAAATACTTCCTATCGAAAAAATTGAGGTGCTAAAATCTACCTAATTTTGTCAACATTAAAGAGTTTTTTCATTTTTGGTGTCGGATTAAAATATGTATTTTATAAAAATTAAGAAAGTTTTGCAAATTTCTAGCTCAACAATTTGAAGCAAAACGCTATGTTTAGGAATCGTTTGGTTGATATATTAGGAGGGGGAATTATATAACTAAACTAATATATATAATAATTAATTATGCTACATAACTATAGTTTAACTTAATTTTAAAAAAATGGTTTTAGTTATAGAAATTGGATACACGACAGTTCCACTGTTTTTTTTTATTATTATCAAAACGTGTTAGTTTTTCTTTCATCTTTTATATAAATTAAAACACACTCTCTCTCTTATCACACCTACTAACTAAAATTTCTCACTTCCCCTTAAATAACTTAACTAAATTAAAATTAAAATTTTGAAAATTCAAAATTTGAAAATTATATTAATGTTTTATTTGTATATATTTCATAATTGTAAGACAGATACAAGTATGCTTTATATACTTCAAATACAAATACAAATATGATATACGTAACAACTTGTTTGATTTATACAACTCAGTTTATACGAAACTTATAATATACAATTTATTCATAAACATATACAAACTATTATACATCATATTATTTATACATACTGATATATTTTAACTATAATTTTTTTTCGTAAACTTGATTAAATTATATACATATATAATTGTTAAATACAATGAATCATGTTTTTTTCGTCAAAAAGAAGAATAAGAGTCTGGTTGGCATTACTGCTAAAAACTTCTTATTTTCAGAAGCACTTTTTAAAAATAGTTTTTCATAAAAGAGGTTTTGAAAAAAATAATAATTTATATTTGATTAATTCATTTGAAAAGTGCATAAGCAATTGTGTTTGACTATTTTTTAAAAAGTGCTTTTGAGAGTTAAATTACGATTAAGGGCAAGCATTAATGTACTTTGAATATTCAGATTATTTTATAAGGAGTGTTAAAGAATGACAAAAGTCTCACATCGGTGGTTAATGAGATGGGTGGACTCCTTATAAGACTTGGGCAATCCTCCTCCCTTTGAGCTAGCTTTTGGGGTGTGAGTTAGGCCTAAGACCTAATTTAACAAGGAGAAACTAGTTTAAACATCTATTACAAATAAATTAATTTTTTATTAAATTAAAATGTTCATATTCAAATTTTCAATTAGTATTAGTGTTATTTTTTCTTTTTTTCCTAATCTTACAAAATTATTGTTGTCACCTTTTTCTTGTTTTCTAATTTTGTAAAATAATATGTAAATGGAAAATAAAATAATTTACTGCTCTTATAGACAGTGCTGCTGATTTAAATTGCATTCAAAAAGAACTTATTCCTTCAAGATATTTTCATAAAACTACTCATAGCCTCAAATTAGCAAATGGTAGCAAAATGGAAATTGAATATAAATTGCCCAAAACTTTCATATGCAAAGGAAAAAAATGTATTTCTCAAAGTTTTATCTTAGTAAAAGATATTACTAACCAAATTATTTTGTGAGTTCCTTTTATAAATGATATTTTTTCCCTTACTTATATATGGATGGAACATTTTAGTCTTGAAAAAAAAAAATCTGCTTCTGCTTCTGTTTTTTTTTTTAAGAAGCATAAATTTTTAGTTTCTTCTCAATGGCAGAAAATTTGCTTTTGCAATTTTTAGTTTCTTCTCAACTGTAGAAAAACTGCTTTTGCTTCTATTTAAAAATACTTTTACAGATTTACCAAACACCTATTTTTTCAAAAAAAAAATATTTTATTTCTCAAATGTGTTTAGGCTTCCAACAACAATACCAACAGGTTTTAAGTCATATTAGATAAATAATTCTACTTATAGATATAATAACCATGAATTAAGGGATTTGAGGAGCTGCTGAAGATGGGGCTGCAGAGGGCAGTTCCGGTAAGAGAGAGAAAGTTTGATTGATAAGGGCATTCTGTGAATGGAGGAATTGGCACAAATCTGATCTGAAGTAATGTGTTGCCGCGAATCGGCAATTTTTTAAAACAAAATGGAAATTGCAGTGATTAACTTATGTGAAGACAAAAATGTCCTTTCAAATGTGATCTCCTCATTATTATACATAAAACATATACTCTACGGATTATTATTAATCACTCGTGATAATTTCTACATTATAATTCATGTATACATATAACTGGTACGTGACCGAATTGACCCCTCAGTGAATAAACACTCGTGCATAAATTGGTTATATTCTCTTATGTCATTCTCATTTTATTCATATATCTATTTAAATTTATTTAGGTGAGAGAATATATCATAAATTACACTTGAAAATAAAATAAATAAAAACAAATAAATAAATATTAGGTTGAGGCGTGAATACATATATTGTTCTCTTTAAGGAGATTCAAGCCTATTGTGGTATAATATTCATCGCTTTAGTAGTATATATCTTGATTTATCTCCTAAAGGATACAACAGTCCAACAACGTCGTACAACTCAAACAATTCTGAGTTAGTTGAAGATTTCAAAACTCCGCCAAAATAATCTTTCCTTCAATGTATCTCTTTTATACGGTGAATAAGTTGGAAACTTGTGTTTTTGATATGGAGGAAAACATTTTCTAAAAAAATACTTTTTCATTTTCCCATGTTTGATTGGATAAAAGTTTTGGAAAACACAAGTTCCTTCCAAATGAGAAAAATGACTTCCTTAATTAATGTAGGGAAAACAAATTCTACAAGTCATATATTCTATGTTTATTGTATTTTTCTCACCCATTCAACGCTTCCAACCTCTACGCCTTGACCATCCACCTCTGCCTCCCTCGAGGCCCCACTCTACAACACCTCAAATAATTTAAGCGGTATACTCATACTCAGTGGCAGAGCTAGGATTTTTGTGGAGGGGGTTCAACATATAAAATCTAAATCGAAAAATGGAGCAAAACGAATTGGGGAAGAAAATTATCCTTAATCCGCTAAATTGAACATACCTTGTCATACCACATTTAGCGTTTCTTCCTACTTTTACCCCACTTTAGTGATTCTTCTTAAAAAAATTGTGACTTTTTTTTCCTTTTATATTGTATTGTTCTACTTTATTTGAATTTTAAAAATAAATTAGATTATTGTTCATTCAATCATATGTTACTTCAAAAATTGTTTAATACTCTTTAAAATGTGTAGGGATAGATTTACTACTATTATAATGAATATTAAAATGATAAATAAATGGCATCGTGATTTTTAAGTTTATTTATTCAATTTATGAGGTTTTCCATCCGTAAAAAAAAAATGAATAAATCAAATAAATTTAGTTTACATACTAGAATAAAATTGAAAAAAATACGAAAGAAATATCATGAATATTCATGCCTTTCAAATTTCTTCGTTCGATTAAATTTAGTTTACCTTATTTTAAAAATATTTTATCTCAATCTCAATTTCAAGTTTAAGAACAATTTATAATTTTGAAAGAGTTCCTTTAAATTAGTATATAAAAAGAGAGTTACGTAAAAATAAAATGAACAATAAAGATAAAAAATAATACAAAAATGAAAATAGTGCGCCTAATAAATTTGGACAATTGAAATTGAAAAGGAGAAATAGCATAAAAAAATAGGAAAAAAATAATGAAAAAAAATAATTATGCTCCAGCCCCAAAATAATAAAGTTATTCACTGGACTGAGATTTTGAGTCCAAATGCTGAGCCCATCTCAGCTTTGCTATTTGATATTCCAAAGAAAAAAAAGAGAAAGTAAATGGCGTTGCATAGAATCAAACCTCAGATGTTGAGCCAAGTTCCTGAACCCCTTAACCGTTGTGCCGGCCTCTTTACTTGTGTTTAGAGGGTTCATTTTAATATATATACTTGTCAAAACAGAAATTGACATTTTCCAATGAATTGGGGGTTCGGGTGAAACCCCCTGACCTCTACGTAAATCCGCCCCTGCTCATACTTTGGACAAGAGTGCATAATACCATAAGAAGGATATGTTATGAGGTGTTCAAATCACAATGATCCAATGTTAAGATGTGAAATCAAGCAAGTTGTAAAATAAAATTCTTGAAAAATTATCGTAAGTTTTTTTGATAAACTTTCAGAAATTTGGGTCAAAGTCTCGGATCTTTTCTCCCTATATATATATATATATATATATATATATAAAGAGTTCGAGGGGCCAAAAATTATCAAATTAAAAGTCTACAAGTCTAGTTTTCAATGCATCAAACCATTTGTCGATACAATTTCAAAATAGAGAGATATTCACATTTTTGTGAGACTACAAAAGAACATCGTGTGGATTGTTGTGTATGTATTGTTTTCCTTCATATAACATTAGGTAAAGATTTCTAAGCCCTCTTCTATCGTAAATTTTGAAGTTATACGCGTTTATCGACGTAAGAATATTTTTTTCTGTTTGTAGGTACGTTGTGGACTGTTTAAGGTGGCGATTGAGTTTAGTGTGTTGTTCTTATTCTGCTTAAGTATCATATTGAATTATTGATTGAGAATATTGGAGCTATTGGATTGCTTACAAGGTATGTTAAGGATAAACCTTCTCTACTTAAGTTTTCTTCATCATCGTATAGTTGAAACGTATATATATATATATATATATATATATATGTATGTATAAA
>JAJOOR010014452.1:2500-24156 GCA_036250505.1 Solanum acaule | reverse complement strand
TTCTTATTCAAATTATCTGAAGCAACCTCATTGTTGGCATCTTCTCCTTTTCTCATTGTCCATCTTTTTTCACCACATTTAGGACATTGTTCAAGATCCGCATATTCCTTTCTATATAAGATGCAATTATTAACACATGCATCTATCTTCACATAATCTAAACCCAAATCTTTTATTATCTTTTGAACTTCATATGGAGAATTTGGTAACACATTTTCTTTAGGTAGAGCATCACTCAGTAATTTCAACAAAGAGTCAAATGAAGTATTACTCCATCCATGCATACACTTCATTTGAAAAAGACGGACTATAAAAGAGAGTTTGGAGAACTTTTCACAATTTGGGTACAATCGAATTTATGCATCCTTCATTAACCTATAGAAATTCTTAGCTTCTATATTAGGCTCTTCGTGTCCTAATTCAGTTGTCTCAACAAAGTCATGACTATTATTGGAAACACCATGATATATATCATGTAATATTTCAAAAATCGGAGCATCATCATTTTCTAAATTTGAATCTTCATTAATATTTGTTTCATCATCTGAAGATAAATCTAGCTCACCATGATGAATCCATTTTTTATAAGTTTAATTCATTCCCCACCTACATCAATCTATCTTCACTTCGTCTCGCGTTTTCCAAAGCACATTATTACATTTTATGCACGGACATTGAATTCTTACACCAAATTCAGGATTGGAAAATGCAAAGTTCAAAAATTATTCCACACCATTTAAGTATTGCAATAACACTCTATTCCCAATATGTGTCCAACTTTTATCCATTATATACTTACCTGCATGGAATTTCAATCAAATAAATATAGAATTATATTAAAAAATGTTACGAAAAGACTTCATATTATAAAAAGTTACTATAAAAACAAAAAAGTGATATTAAGACCAAAAATTCTTGTCTACTTTTATATCTCCTTAAACAATTCATAGACAACCTCTTACACAAAAAAGTATAAAAAACGATAACATTAAGATAGGTAAACATTTTGAAAATAAAATTACACTATATTTTTAAAATCAATATAAGCAACTTTAAAAAAAAGGTTTAATAAAGAAGAATAACACCATCTATTATTAGCACTGTTCAAGGTTAAAAGAATGGTCCAATTATAGGAAATTCATATCCATCTATCCATATTGGATGGTATGTTGCAATTCTGAAGACTTAAGACATATCACACGTACTTTTACCATATAGCACAAAACAACATGGAAGGCAGTATGCTAAAGACAATTAAACAAAAAAGTTATATGTCACGTCTTAGGTGTGAATATAATAAATTATATGCACCAATGAAAACAAGCTGGTCAACTAAATCTTCAGACAAGTTCACACATAATCAAACTGTATTACAAATAGATTACTTCACAATAAAAGGGATAATTGAAATAACATAGTAAACAATTATCACACTTGTGTACCACTGGAAACAGGTTGTAATATTGCACCAACACCTGCAACTTTAGCTTTAGTAATTGCAATAGATGGAAGACTAGACCTTAGGATTGATGCAGAACAATAAACAATGCTAAGAATCCTAGAATGCTCACTCAAATTCTTAGATTATTCAACCAAGCAGATGTTGTCACCTGCAACAAGAAAATGACATTGCCCTCTTGAGAGACCATACGTTAAAACTAATGAGATGTTAGAAGCAGAGATGCAATGTTAGTACAAGGAGCAGGCTTTGAAACGCTATTTAGAAAACTATGCACATAGTGGCAACACAATGTATCCTAAACAGAACCCTTTACTCTGAACCATCAGTGGTGTGTAAACTTGACAATCAAGATCACCATGTCAAACTATACCAATAGATATCAAAGATAATTAATTTCTACGAAAGTTGAACAGATTAGTTTTTGGTCAAAAACATAATGTTGTAAATGCTTAGAAAGCAATAGAAGATACTACCTAAATGGATCTAACACCTAAAATCAAAAAATAAGACAAACACATCAAGCTACACGTGATATTTTAAAATCAATATAAGTAACTTAAAAGAACGATGACTTAATATAGGAGAATAACACCATAACTGTTACTAGTATTGTTCAAGATTAATATGTTAACATTAACGACAGAATGTGATCTATCCAAATAGATTGGCTAATTGAAGCATAGTAATTATTTCCCCTGCTAAGTTAATAAGTTTGTTCAAAGTATGGTAATTAATACTACACGTTCCAAAGAAGAAAAAGGTTCATTACTTAAGAATCAAGCAGTCCCATCTAACTTTAAGTAATGTTAATGGACTCATTCTTTAGTGTGATAATTTTTTAGGGATATCAAGGAACTTCTATAGAAAGTTTCCAGATAGCAGCTCTGACATCAACTTTTACTTCTTTTTGTAGGAAGAAAGATCACTCTAGAAAGCATCGAGGTTTTTTAAATCCAGAGTCCTTGACCGACACTTCTAAATACCATTTACAATGTCAACCAATTTTTTTCATGAACATTCATTAATCTTTTTTGCTGAGGGAATATAAAAAACATTTAAAATGGACTTCAAGAACACCTAATTAGACAAACCAAGAAATAATCAATATCAACCAAAATATTTCTTCGGGCAAATTACATAAAAAAAAACAAATAATCACCGAAAAATAAGATCCTAATACTATGATTTTTACTGCTCGTATGGTGGAACAATGAAGATCTCACCAGAAAACACATATGGAGGGCCCCTTTAAATCCAAGTTGAACTCAATTACAGCTAACCACACTTCAAAAGTTACTACTTAATGTCAAGAAATAAGTTTCTCCATAAAAAATCATAATTTTACTTTACCAAAACTACAGAGAACCCCAAACTACACAAATCAAACAAAAAACCCTGACCCATCAAGACTTGAAAAGGTTTAATAATGTCAATCAAGTTTCTTCATGAAAATCTCAACTTTCAAAACTAAATCAACAAATTACGTAAAGAAGAAAAAACTAATCACTAGAAAATAGATCCAAATACTATGATTCTTACTGCTCATATGGTCGAGCAATAAAGATCTCACCAGAAATCACATATGCAGGGCCCCTTTCAATCCAGGTTGAACTCGATTACAGCTAGCCACACTTCAAAAAGTTACTGCTTAATGTCAAGAAAATAAGTTTCTTCATAAAAAAATTATAATTTTACTTTCCCAAAACCGCAAAGAACCCCAAATTGCACAAATCAAACAAAGAACCTTGACCCATATCTGGAATTGAAAGTGTCAATGCCTTTAGTAATGTCTATCAAGTATTTTCTCCATGAAATTGAAATTTAACAAAGTTTATGAAGCATTCTTATATAAAAAACAAGAACAAAATAATCAAAGAGACTAAATCTTCCTCAAGAATTCATCAATCATTTTGGAAAGAGACTAAATCATAAAGAAAACTCACCAAAGATAGACTTCAAGAACAATCTGCTTCTCACTGAAATAATGAGATAGAAAACCTAGGTTTAATTTTGGAGAAAACAATAAAGTGGCTCAAGAAAATCGTGGAAAAGAAAAATAAAAATTGGGAACTTCTACATTTTTTTGGCGAAACAAAAAGACCGCTATTTCTTTGGTAGAAATCTAAAAAAAATCTATTTTAGGCCATATATAACTGGTGCATAAGTTGTTGTTAATTTTATTATATTAGCAACAACAAAAAAATATTGTTACCATTTATTTTCTAATATAACAACAAATTAATTAAATTGTTGCCAATTATTAAAGTTGGGCAACAATATCATGGTTGTTGCCAAAACGTTGTTGCAATTTTATTATATTTGAAATTTTTTATATTAATTAATATTAATAATATAATATAGCAACAATACTGGAATGTTTGGCAACAATAAAAATATTGTGGTTAAAAATTAAAGATATACCAACAATTAAATCAAGTTGTTGCCATTTATTAATATAAGCCAACAAAAATATAGTTGTTACCGAAAAGTTGTTGCTAATTCCATACTTTCTTGCGTATTGCCCTGAGAGTTTCAAATAAGACGTATTGTCTTTGTGGGTTGACCTAAGATTGGGTGTATTACCCAAAAATGTGAATATGGTGTGTATAACCCATGAATGCTGGTGCGTATTGCCCAGGATATGCATATGGTGCGTATTGCCCATGAATAGAGAATTGATGTGTATTACATGTGAATAAGGATTGGTGCGCATTGCACATGAAAGAAAGACTAGTGTGTATTGCACATGAATGGAATATCGATGCGTATTGCATGGGATTTGGATTGGTGCATCTTGCTCATGAAAGAAAGACTGGTGCATTTTGCATGTAAATAAAGGACAAGTGTGTATTTGCACGAAATTCAGATTGGTGCGTATTGCACGGAATTCATACTGGTGTATATTGCACAGAATTCAGACTGGTGTGTATTGCACATAAATAGAAAGATTGGTGCGTTTTGTACATGAATTCAAAATAGTGTGTATTGCACATGAATAAAGAGCAGGTGCGCATTGCACGAAATTCAGACTGGTGTATATTGCCCAAAGCTCTCGAATTGAGAGGCAAGAATGCGAATAGCATGAGATGAAACAACAAACATGTGAAGATTTTGGAGAACTTTCTTGTTGTGATATTTCATTTTTGACTTGTAATCCCGCATTTTATTTTGTTCCTGTGTTGAGCAAAAGAAAGAGAAAATTGTTAGTTTAAAGTGGTGGTTGGTTTGTGGCCTTGATGCTCTGACGAACTTGACCATACTCCTGACCAATTTCTCTAACTCTACTCTAAATCCTTGGTTGAACAACCTTTGAAGCTTCATCTTTGTCAATTCAGGGGCCTTGATCTTTGGTACTACCAAATATCATGGTGCAACTAATTTCCCAAAGAATGAATTTTCCTTTTGATTTTTTTTCATGACTTAAGAGACTATGTTGTGTTCCTTCACGAGTTTTCACTGAAGATCTGATGCGTTTTTAGTCCTTGCTCGATGACATGTCAACTCGGATACTCAGCTTTACTTTTGGGAAACCACAGTAAGCTTTGCAATCTTTTACCTTATTTTGTCAAGGGATTATACCGAAAAGACTAGAAAAATATCAGACTTAAGAGTGTGAAAGATTGGATCAAGACAGACTATAAACTTAAGAAAGGGCATTCCCCTTTGAAGAAAATGAGAAAGAGAACTCATCTGGAGGCATATGTCGACTTTGAGTGAACCATGACATGCACTTTGGACTTGACCCCTAATCCTTTTGAGTTGTCTAGTTCTCAAGATCTAAAGCCATTATCAATTTAAAATTGATCTATGTATCCTTCATGCAGAGGTGTCGAGAAATGGTGATCTTTGCAGATTTCCTCCAATTAGTCATTTTCAGGATGTTCTCTCCTTTTATCTTAAGGTGCCCGCAAAAGTTTTCACCGATAAGATCTTGTCTCTTGTCATCTTATGGTGCCTATAAAGGTTTTCACCGATGAGACTCTCTGTTCTTCTTTTTTTACTTACTTATGGTGCCCACAAGGGTTTTCACTAGTAAGTGTTTTTTTTTTACTCAACAATGTTGTCTCCGATGATCAATTGTCCATGCAAGATACATTGAATCTATCATTCTTAGAGTTGGTCAAAATGTCGATTGCTAGAATAGAATCATAAATTGAATTATAATTTGACACTATTCTATCAAAAAAAAAAAAATTAAAAATGCCCCAGTTTCATATGAATACTGGAATATTGATTTTTTTATGGTATGACCGAACCCCAAAGGGTTGCCTACGTATCCTTTCGGAATCAGGTCAAACGTAGTTCAAATTTGAAAGAGAGGATTTTGGTTTTTTTTTAATAAAAAAGAGGTTCCTTTGTTCTCCAAACCATAAACTTGTCACAGTATCTTACAACACATTAGATGTAGACATGTAGTATCTTTTGACTGCGTCCGCATTAACAATTATGCCGTTGATTTTTCCCTCCCCACCAGTAAGGTGCAAGGCTCCTTTGGACAACACTTCCTTGATAAGATATGGACCTTGCCAATATGGGGAAAACTTTCCCTTGGCTTCTTCTTGGTACGGGAGAATGCGTTTTAAGACCAATTGACCTACTTCAAAGTGTCTTGGGTGCACCATTTTGTTGTATGCACGAGTCATCCTTTGTTGATAAAGCTAACCAAAACAATCGGTCGTCAATCTTTTCTCATTTATTAATGTGAGTTGTTCTAGTCGAGTGTTGACCCATTCAGTATCTTCAATTTCAGCCTCGACAATAATTCAAAGAGATAGAATTTCGACTTCCGCTGGTATCACATCCTCAGTCCCATACACCAGCAAATAAAGAGTTTCACCATCGAGGTGCGCACTGTTGTGTGATATCCCAAAAGTGCAAAAGGCAACTTCTTATGTCATTGTCTGGTGCCTTGAACCATCCTCTTGAGAATCTTTTTGATATTCTTGTTGGCAGCCTCCACAACTCTGTTGGCTTTTGGTCGGTATGGAGTAGAATTGTGATGCACAATTTTGAACTGCTCACTTACCTCCTCATCAAATTGCTATTAAGGTTTGCAGCATAATCTGTGATGATAGTTCTTGGGATACCAAAACGACAAATGATGTTTGAATGGACAAAATCTACGACCGCCTTCTTAGTGACTGCCTTGAAAGTGATAGCCTCCACCCATTTGGTAAAGTAATCAATTGCGACCAAAATGAATCGATGTCCATTAGAAGCTTTGGCTCAATTGGTCCGATGAATCCATTCCCCATGCAACAAAGGGCCAAGGAGCAGTCATGGGGTGCAACTCTGAAGGAGGTGAATGAATGAGATCACCATGAATTTGACACTGATGACATTTTTTCACAAAGCGAAAGTAATCCCATTCCATGGTAAGCCAGTAATATCCTGCTCAGAGTAAAGTTTTCGCAAGGACATATCCATTCATGTGTGGTCCACATACCCCAGCATGTACTTCATTCATGACCTTCTCAGCTTCTTCAGCATCCACACATCTCAGCAAGTTTAAATCCAGGGTTCGTTTATATAAAATTTCCCCGATTAAAAAGAAGCCACTAGACATATGTTTAATAGTTCTTTTTTGGCTTCTATTGGCATGCTCGGGACATCTCATGACTATCTTCAAAAATTGCTTGATGTCTAGGTACCATGGCTCACCATCTGGTTCTGCTTTCACTGTGTTACAATAGCCATGTTGGTCCCGAACTTGAATCTCCAAGGGAGGGATGTAACTGTTTCCAGGATATGGAAGCATTGAGGCCAAAATAGCCAAGGCATCTGCCAATTCATTATGAAATCTGGGGATGTATCTAAACTCGATGGACCTGAACCTTTTGCTAAGATCTTCTAAACAATGTCTGTATGGAAGAAGCTTGAGGTCTCGAGTTTTCCATTCGCCTTGGGATTGTCGGATAAGCAAATCAGAATCTCCCAACACAATCAATTCTTGCACACCCAAATCTATTGCCATATTTAGACCCATGATACAAGATTCATACTCTGTTGTGTTATTTGTACAGTAGAAACAAAGTCAATTTGTTGTCGGGTAATGCTGCCCTGTGGGTGATATGAGAATTGCCCCAATCCATATGCCTTTTGCGTTGATTGCTCCATCAAAGTATAATTGACAGACCTGATTTTCATCTGGATCCACTTCTTCAACTGAGTTAATCTCTTCATCTGGAAAATATGTATCCAATGGTTCATAGTCGCCATCGACTGGATTTTCTGCCAAGTGGTCTGCCAAAGCTTGAGATTTCATTGCAGTTCGAGTGACATATATAATGTCAAATTCAGTGAGCAAGATTTGCCATTTCGCGAGTTTGCCAGTTGGCATTGGCTTCTGAAAGATGTACTTCAAAGGATCCATCCTAGATATGAGGTAAGTTGTGTAGGACAAAAGGTAATGCCTTAACTTTTGACCTACCCAAGTTAGGGCTCAACATGTCCTTTCCAAGAGTTTGTGCTTGACCTCATAACTAGTGAATTTCTTGCTCAAGTAGTAGATAGCTTGCTCCTTTCTACCTGTGGAATTGTGTTTACCGAGAACACACCCAAAGGAATTATCTTGTTACTAAAAGATATAAAAAGAGAGGCCTATCAGTTTCATGCGGGACCAATACGGGAGGGTTGGAAAAATACTCCTTGATTTCTTCAAAAGCTTGTTGACAATCCTCCGTCCATCTGACAACATCATCCTTTTTCAAAATTCTGAAAATGGGCACACAAGTGGTTATGAGTTGAGCAATAAACCTGCTGATGTAGTTCAACCTCCCAAGTAGACTCACGACTTCGGTCTTATTTTTCGGGGGTGGCAAATCTAAAATGGCTTTTATTTTGGAAGGATCCAATTCGATTCCCCTTCTACTGACAATAATACCCAGAATTTTTCCAGATGGAACTCCAAATGCACATTTTGCTGGATTAAGCTTGAGATCATATCTTCGCACTCTTTCAAAGAATTTTCTCAGATCTTGCACATGGTCAGCTTGCGTTTTAGACTTGATGATTACGTCATCGACATATACTTCAATTTCTTTATGCATCATATCATGAAACATGGTGATTATAGCCCTCATGTAAGTTGCCCCAACATTTTTAAGACCGAATGGAATAACCCTGTAGCAATAGGTCCCCCATGGAGTGGTGAAAGCAGTTTTCTCAGCGTCCTTTTTATCTATCAAGATTTGATGATACCCCGCATAACAGTCCACAAAAGATTGAATTTATTATTTAGCACAATTATCAACTAGAGTGTGGATATTGGGCAAGGGAAAGTTGTCTTTTGGACTAGCTTTGTACAAATCCCGATAGTCAACACAAACTCTTGTCTTTCCATCATTTTTCAACACAAGAACAACATTTTCCAACCAAGTAGTGTAACGAATGGCTTGGATCACATTTGCATTTAGTTGTTTCATGATTTATTCCTTGATTTTTTCACTCATGTCCGGTTTGAATTTTCTTCTTTTCTGTTGGACGGGTGGAAAATCAGGATGAGTGGGCAACTTATGGACCACTAAATCAATACTCAAACCTGACATGTCATCATAAGACCAAGCAAACACATCTTTGTATTCAAATAAAAGTTGTATTATGGCATCCCTAATTTCCTTCTTGATATGAAGACTTATTTTTATTTCTTTGACTTCCTCAATACTTCCCAAGTTGACTGCCTTGGTTTTACTAAGATTAGGCTTAGGTTTGTGCTCAAACTGTTCCAATTCCCTATTAATTTCCCTAAAAGCCTCTTCTTCATCATATTCAACCTCTTGACTCGATGATTCAAGAATAAACAACTCTTTTGAGATCTGGGAGTGAATTTTGCATGCATGTCATGTTATCAAAGCCGGCATATGTAAAACTGAAAAATAGAGAATAAGAATTAAGGGAGAGGAAAAGGTAAAATTTTACTATGAAACTGAAATTTCATTGAAATTGAAATTGAAATTGAAAAGGGATAGAAGGGTCGACATAATACAAAACACTTTCAAATTTTCGGATCACAACCCTGACAACAACAAAATACAAAAAAGTAGCAAAACAAACTACCAAGTCTCCTTCCTTGTGGGGAAAGGAGTGGCTTCCCAATTGTTTAGCTCAACACCTGAGCCCACGAGCTGCACATCGACTTGGACCATGTTTACTTCACAAAAACAACTGGCTGAGATCCTAAATAACTTCTTCAATGTCTTCATGAGCAAGGGAAGCTTCCATTTCTGGACCCTGAGACTTGATAAAGAAATGACAAATATGGGGAATCAGTTGTGGCAGCGCCCAATCAATCCTTTTGTGGTTCTTAGCCTTATCTCCATTTCTCTTGCTTTGTTTGTATCCAAGGCCAAAGGTGCCTTGGTATCCTAAAAGACTAATGAGATCCACGATTACTTGCAAACATAGTCCCAAACCTTTACCAGGTTGATAACCATATTTGAGCATTATTGTTGCTACCATTGAAGAGGAAGAAGAGAGACATGGTTGGATGATGGGGTCTCCTTCTTTAAAGCGAGCAACTGATACGGCCTCAAAAGAGTGGTAAACAATGGAATCACATCCTTCTTTTTCCTTAATGTATGGAATGGATGGATCTTTGTAAATAAGAAAATCATTTTTCCCATGCACAATGATTTCCTGATGGTCATATTCAAACTTAACAACTTGATGCAGAGGTCATAGGACTGCCTGAGCTATGTGGATCCATGGCCTTCCCAATAGAAAATTATAAGATGTGTCCATGTCCATTACTTGGAACGCAATCATAAAGTCCACCGGTCCAATTGTCATGTTTAACTTGATTTCACCAATGGTATCCCGCCTTGAGCCGTCATAAGCTCGAACAAATACATTGTTGGGGCGAATTCTGTCAAGGTTAATTTTCAAGCTTTGCAGCGTAGAGAGAGGACATATGTCTACCCCTGATCCCCCATTTATCATGACCCTTTTTACATAGTACCCCTCACATTTCACTGTAAGAAGCAAAGCTCTGTTGTGTCCAGCTCCCTCCATGAGCAACTCATCATTAGTGAAATTGATGGTGTTCAACTCAAAGATGCACTTGGCCATTTTATCTAACTAATTCACCATGGTCTCCTTCGATACATGTGCTTCATTCAAAATCTTGGTCAACACACGACGATATTCTTCTGAGTGTAAGAATAGAGACAACAGTGAAATATGTGCAGGGGTTTTCTTCAATTGTTCCACAACAGAGTAATATGGAACCTAAATATTTTTTAGAAAATCTTTTGTTTCTTCCTCTATAACTGCTTTCTTCAGTGGTACTTGGATATTTTGAGCCATCTTCCTTTTTCTCAATTCTTCTGGATAATAACATCTTACGGAGCGTGTCAACCTTCCTGCTTCATCAACCTCTTCAACAATCTCCTTTCATCGGTAAACCACAGTGATTTTGTTATAGTTCCAAGGAATAGCCTTTGAATCAGTTACCGGAAGCTGCTGGACGGGCTTAACAAAGATAGGTTCTTTCAATTTTGCCAAGCAACTTTGGTCCCATTGTGTTAATGAAAAGCCTTTTGATACATACAACTTCGGCATACCCGCTTGAACTTAAATCCCATTCGAAACCTCCGGGACACACAAAACTTTGGTAGCAAGATCGACACCTTCCACACTCAAAGATGCGACTGGTTCTGAACTCTTTAACGACATGTCCTCCTCTCCGATCTTCCTAAACAACTTTCCCATTTTGCCAAGGAGTTTGTACTCCTGATCATCACAGAGCATACCCACTAAATTGTTTTGAGCTGGAAGTGGGTTATTAGTTACATTGGGAGTGTTTTGATCATCCGTCACAACGACCATTCCATGATCGATTAGCTTCTCTATTGCCCCCTTCAATAATTATCAGTGTTGTGTCCTGGGGCCCCTGAATGATATTCAAATCCTTCATTGGCTTGGAAACTTGGAGCAGTGAAATACAGACGATGTGGTGGGATAGACTCAATCAGTCCTATCTTCCTTAACTTTTGATTAAATTTTGAAACAAACTGGAGTATGACTCTCCCAAAGGAGTGGATTTCCTTTTCTGTCCCTGCTCTTGAGCATAATTTTGCGTAGGTGAGGGGTTGTAAGGGACCTGATAGGGTGGTCGTTGTGGCCGAAAGTTTCCTTGAGTTGGGGCCCAAAAATGTGGGCGATTGGGAGGATATACATATGACTGAGCATTGAAGACTGTGTATGGAGATGAAGATACTAAATATTGAGGAACATAAGGGTAGTAATGTTGAGTATAGCTAGATTGTCCCTAAATTGGTGGGTAAGGACAATCTGACTTCCTTTGAGCACCCCTTGACCCTGATACTAGTGAAGAAACTTCCTCTTTCCTTTTACGATTTCCAAAACTACCTGAACCACCTTGAATGGCCTGTGTGGTAGCTTTGATTTTTGCATGGCTCAAGATCCTTCCTGTTTTGAGACCACTTTCAACCATTTCTCCAATTTTGATTGTTGTGTGAAACGGTCTTCCCATTGCGGGTGTCAGGTGGTGAAAGTAATCAGGATCTTGAGCCTCTATGAAGATGTCAACAAATTCTTGTTCATCTAATGGTGGTTTGACCCGGGCTGCTTTTTCCCTCCATTTGATAGCTTATTTTGTGAAGCTTTCATTTGGCTTCTTTCTCATATTGGAGAGTGTATTATGATCTGGCATAATGTCGACATTGTACTAAAATTGTCTAACAAAATCTTGCGCCATATCATCCCAAATGTGTCAGTGGGAGATCTCTTGGTCTATAAACCATTCCAAGGCAACACCAGTCAGACTCTCACCAAAAAAGCCATGAGTAGTTCCTTTTTACCCCCCACACCCTTAAGTTGATTGCAGTATCTCTTGAGGTAAGCTATGGGATGATCGTGCCCGTCATACTTATCAAACTTAGGGGTTTTGAATCCAAGTGGAAGGTGCACATTTGGAAACATACACAAGTCTTTGAACGCAACACTTTTGTGCCCACCTAGCCCTTGCATACTTTTCATGCGTTGCTCGATGCTTTTCATTTTTTTTAACATTTCCTCTTGCTCTGAGCCTTGAGTGGGCCTTTCAACATCAATAGGGGAGCTAAATTGTACAAAGTTAAGGCCCCTAATGCTATCCCAGAAGTATAGTACTGCTCTGGTTGGGCAGTGAACTATCCCTCTTGAGCTGCTCTTTGCGTCACAGTTGGTTGTAGGAGAGTATAGATCGGTGCAACTGTCGTGATAGTGGGATTATTCCTGAATGGAATGCCTTGAGGGCATGTTGTTGATAGTCCGGCCCCATATTTATCAAATGGACCATACCCTGGAGGGAAGAAAGGATCTAATATCGGGACTTGAGACGATGATGATCGGATACTTGTGATCTCAAGAAAACCAGGAATGGACGTTGGTGGTTCTTGACCATTGGCCCAGGCTTGCCACAACTATGTCATAACATGTCTCAATGTCCGATTTTCTTCGACACTGGCTGACTCTCTTGTCGTTAAATCAATTGGAGTATCCACCTGATTCACCGCAGTTTCAGTATTGGTTGTCATTGACATTCTTGCCTTAGACCTGGTAAAGTACGGGTGGTCTGCCAATTCACCACAAACCAACCACCGAAAGCTTACTAAACTAAGTAGAAATGAACAAACTTGTTAGGAATTAGATAATTTAAACATTAATCACGCATTTGTTAATCACCTAATAACATGAATTCAGAAGGTCATTGTCTCATCCCAGCTTAGCTTTGTTCATTGTTTTCCCTTTCTTTCTTTTTTCCTTTTTTTTTTAAAAAAAGTTTTGACCGAACCCTTAAAGGGTTGCCTACGTATCATGTCACTGCATGAATCAGATCATTACGTAGTTCATAAATTTAGACAACTCAACAATATTAATTTAGGAAAGCAAAAGAAAACCCTTTCATTCATTTCCAAAGACTTTAAACAAAACGACAAAACCAAGGGGTTTAAACACAGCTATGATCAATATGATCTCTTTGAACACCAAACTTTAAACTAAAACATTGAGTCTTAAACAAAACAAGATGAAACAAACAAACAAAAACAGTTGAACTCTTCTTCAATCTTCAACATCTTCCAGGGCTTTCATTGTCCTCCCAAGGTCTCATACAGATTCAACAATACCTTTGGCAAACGAGGAACAATGGCCCGTGCTTGCTCAACCACTTCTGTGTCATTCATACGACGGTAATTTTTAATAACATAGGAGGTTTGTTTCCCTAGCTGATAAACTTGACGCCTAGCCCTTCCCATATTTTCATGGCAGTTATTCAACCAAACCTGATGATCACCAAGATTGTTCTTTAAAAGGGCCTCTCACTCCTCTGATGCTTCAAGTTGATGGTGAAGTATTGCTCTCTCAATGATCATTTGTCTTTTCCCCACTTCGATGTCAACACAATGACTGGTTTTCCTTTTATGTTCTTCTAACTATGCTTTAAGCTGATCATGTAAAAGCATCCAACATGACCTTTCTTTCTCAAATTTCTCCTTCTGTCGCTTAAGCTCTCCTTTTTGGTAGTGCACGACCTCTTCAGATGCAACTAAGTCCCTATTCAATCGAGAAATCTTAAAGCTCTGCTTCTTTTTTATCTGTCGGGCCAAATGAATTCTACTATCCAGCCCCTCCTCTAATCGAGCTAATTTCCCCTCTGTATGCTTCAATTGCCCCTCCATATCTTGTAACTCCAACTGGTGATTTCTTCTTATTTGAACTTGAACTTCTTGTCGGGCTATGGTGGATTTGGCCTTCTCCAACTCTTTTTCCAACTGTCTTATGGTGTACTGGTCTTTTCTTTTTCTATTGGATCCTTCGGGAATGTCACTGGATCACGAAACCACGATAGGTACCCACGAACCAATTTTCCTTTATCTTGCTCGACAACCATTTCACTTTGCTCAGAAATTATACTCTCATACCAAATCTTCAGAATATCTTTGCTATTAAAGGAAAAACTTGATGGGGTTTCAAAGACAAATCTACTCATATCATCATTTGGTGGGACTTCTTGAACTCTAGCCAGCTGACGCATAACTCAAAGTGGGGCATAGGGTTGAACATCTCCTAGCCCAATCGACAAAAGAAATGAGATACCAGTAAACATGCAAATGACATCCTTAGCTGGGAACCAGTAATAATTCCATATTATTTCATCAGACGTGATCACCAAGAGTTTCTCTTCACACGCTAAAATTCCTTTTGGAAAATTGATTTTTGGGAAATGGGAGGAAACATAATTACACCAGTCTGGAGTGAACCTGGGCGCACGATCATGGTGATAAAGATGCTCTAAAAACATATTTGCAGCAAGATGTTGCAGCCTTCAAAGTACATTTCCCCATTTATGCATTTAGTCAATGCACGAAACATATCTGCCAGGATCATAGGAAGAATAGTAGGACTTTCCATTGTGGTCAGCGCCTTCACCTCCCCAGCCAAACGAATGTTGATATGCTTGTCCCGTTTAGGGAAAACAATGAACCCCAAAAATGCGACCATGAAGGCAAAACAACCACTCGCCTTCCAAGCCTCTACACCTCCTTGATTGCTAAGTTGGTTCTGGTAGTTTTCAAATCCTTCCTTTTGGTCGTACCTCTTGTATAGAAAGTCCAGTGAGACCCACCCATTTTTCAAACTCTCCTTCTCTATTTGGTTGATCTTGAGAAAGTCCAGGAACTTTTTGGCATCGACGTTCTTTGGGACTATGGGTCTTTTGTTGCGGAGATCAGCACCCCGAATGCTGGACCCTTTCCCCATGAAGCTGGCGATTTCCTCCAGAGTTGGTGTCATCTCGAAGTCAAAAAATTGAAACATGTTATTATTTGGATCCAAGAAAAGAAACAATGTCTCGGTCACATCTCTTATGGGGTCAATCTCCATCAGATGCACTAGATGTTCCAAATGTTCTTTTACTCTCTTTTGCTCATAACTTCCCATGTCTGTCCACCATCGCCATAGATCCTTGGGTATTGTGTCAACGATCATGAATTCTGGAATCCCTTCACTTCTAGGTCTTTTGGAACCCTGTCCTTTAGTCGAAGGTGCCATTTGTACCTTTGAATAGAATCTAATTAAAATTTTATCACAAACTTTAATCGGGGGAGGAAATAAAGTAAAAAAAGGAAGATAAAATACCCTTTTTTACAAACACCGAACCCAAGAAGAGATGTCTACGTATCTCATTTTAGTGAGATTAGGTGTGTGTAGTTCATAAAAAAAATGACTCACACTTGAAAGACCACCCCTTTTATTTCAACCTTTTTTTTCTTTTCTTTTTTAAAAAAAAATGACAAAGCTATTTTAAAGCTGGTTAACAATGTAAAGGCCTTCTGACCAAATTATTTTCACGTAGCACATAAAATGAACATTTTTGAACCAGGAGTGTAACCACACACTAGCTCATACTAGACAGAAGTCTTGTGGAGCGTATCCATACAAAATGTATAACAAAAATTCCAGAGACTCAAAGGGTGTGCGAGAGAATACAATTTATATACAATCACACAACATCAAAATAATAAATCATCAAAATAGCACAATTAGCCAACAAACACAAAATTTATCCAAATAATCAGAATAGCCAAATATAGTCAATGTACAAAGCTCAAATTCTAAAAAAAAAATCTCCAGCAAAGTCGTCAAATCTGTCACACCTCTTGCATTCTACAATTGTTAAGAAATGTATTGAAGAATATAATAACAACTCAATTTATATAAAATAAAATATAATATAACTCTGTGGGTGTTTCTCTAACTGACAACCATCACTATGAGCTATGTGATGATACAGCGTCTCGCCCACGCTGCCAGATCTGTCCTATACTTTGCCATGATATCAAACCTCTCAGCTAAGTAGATCTACTAGTCTATGCTAAAAAAGCATTAAGGAATCATGTAAAAACAATGACCCTTTCTACCCACGTCGACTACATGGTTTATGGAGACTTGAGTTATTTGAACTCGTCCCCATATCGGTGCTCAATACTACTCCCAAAATATACTCAGCTGATATGTTTAATAACATAACTCTTTCTGTGGTTTGAGATTATTACTCAAAATTTCTCTAAAAAGAAATGTTACTCAACTGCTCAAAAGTCTTTTGGAAATCTCAGTTTCCTCCTCTTTTAAATGTGAAAACATTTATTCTTGGGAATATTTAGTTCTCATATATTATTTTAGAGAAAATAAACTCGACTCTACTCTTTCTCAACTCAAGTGCTCAAGTCTTAAAACAAATTTAGAAAAAGTTGTAAAATACTTCTCAAAATAGGGTTCATACTGAATGATGGACATGAACGACTCAATTCAAGGTTTTCAATAACCATACAAAGAACTCGATACTCGAAACTCAACAACTCAGAATTCAAGAACTTCAATGATACTACTCATTTGAAGAATGCTCAACTCATAAGGTTTCATGCGGAATTATGGGCATGGACTACTCAATTCAAGGACTCAAGATACTTCTCATCTCAAGACTACTCGACTTATAGAATTCATGCGAAATTATGGGCATGAACTACTCAACTCAAGAACTTCATGGGTAACATGTAATAGTCCCATGATTAGGATTATAATCTCGAATAGGTTAGGAACTCGATACTCAAGACTTAGAACTTGAAGATACTACTCCTCTCAATGATACTCAATTTATGGAGTTCATGCAGAATTTATGGGCATGAACGACTCGACTCAAGGGTCTACATAACAATATGGAACTCATGTTTATGACTCTTCTCATTCTCATACTTACTTCCTCAAAACTTAGCTTAAATCGATAGTTGATCTCAAAAGATTCACAATTGAACTCAAATATTTTCTTGGACTCTACGCTTAACTCTCTTTTGAATGTGAATTATGAATTCAAGAGTTATGGTTCATGATATGAAGGATCTAGGTGATAGTGTAGACTCATGAATACATTCTCCTCACTCTCATGCTCACTTACTTTAGTGTCTTGAAACAAGTTATTATAAATTGTAGAATACTCCTCAAAAAGATTCAAAGGGATTCTCTCGAAAAGTTCAAATAAACTCTTAAGACTTAACTTTTACTCTACCTTGAATTTGAATTATGAATTCAACGTTATGATCATGTTATGAATGATTTCTAGGTGTTTAGAAGTAGTTTAGAGTGTTTAGAATCAAAGGGGAGTAAATGTACCCTTTGAAAGAACTCAAACAGACGAAAAGATGAAGAACAAGTGGGGGCAGGCGACCCTGGTGTACTGAGTGGCGTGGGGTGCCAACCCCTAAACTACAGAGAATAATTCTTGGCATACTGACTGGCGTGGCGTGCCAGCCACCCCTGGCGTGATAGTGGCGCGTTGCCCAAGGCACTGCCTGTCACATGTCTTGCATTTTGCAATTGTTAAGGAATGTGATGGGTTTTTTTAAAAAATAAAAGTAAAAGAAAATTTTATTTATGTTTTGAGTCGCCACTTGAAATTGAGTTTTTAGAGTATTCCAAGTCACCTGGTAATTCCTAATTTAAAAGGAAATAACTCTTTATTTTTTAGTCTATGAAACTAAGATAGGGTAGGGAATTCTATTGACCGGGGGGAGGTGTGAGGCACCCCCCGAGTCCCGTGATTCTAGCACGGTCGCTTTATTAACTCATGTTTGGCTAAAAATAATTCTTTGGATAAAAATGTAAATTTGTGTTAGTTACTAATTTATTTATTTTTAAAAATGATTGGCCTAGGAGCGTAACCGCACACAAGACCTCTTTTTTAGAAAAAAAAAACACATCAAGGATCGTAACCGAACACATAGTGGTATTTAAAATTTTATTTTTTAAAAAAAGACTGATAATTAATGACTCAAATTTTATTTAATAATAAAAAAAATTAATGAATAAATGAACTTGTTGCAACATACAGACATGAAAATGATCTTCTTTTTTTTGCAAATTACTAATTAATGTTTTTTTTTTCTAAAAAAAACAAATATTTATATATATACGCATGTAAGCATCACTACTTGACAATAACAACAAAAGGAAAACAAAGTATTTTTTTAAAAAATAGAATAATGACTAATCCCCTTTTAAAACAAGTAGTGATATACTAATTTTTTTCATATTAATACAATTTCAGAAATGATCATTTTAGTGAAATTTTTAGTTTTGCGCAAAATGGGCACATTGTTCTCTTTTGGAAGAAAATTACAATTATAGCCAATTTTATCTAATAGTTAAATTACTAACCAAAGTAGCCGATTTTGCATTTTTTGTTTCAATAACTCATTTCATATATTTATTTAAGAGAAAAAAAATCTATATATATATTTTTTTTAAAAGGATTTACAAAATAACCAAATTTATATTTTTGCAAAAATGACCAATTTTGTGTTTTGTTTTTGCAAAAACAGCCTCTTTTTTCTTTTTAAAATGATTAGAAACTAAAAGAAAAAAAAAACTTTGAGATTATTATTATTTTTTTCTTTAGCAAAGCATGATCTTACTTATCAATCCTATGATGAGGTAAAATTAAACTAAACACCACATTAATAATAAACATATATGTACATAATAATAAAACATAATCATATAAAAATCACAATAGACTTAACTAAATCAAAACAAACTTAATATAAACAACTTAATCAAAATACAAAAAGAACATGAAACATTAATTTAAGATTACATTATGAAATGTAAAAAGAAATACCTAAAAGCGATGACAAGTAAAAAAAGGATGAAAATTAGTTGAACCACGAACTCACACAAAGATGAAATATTTTTTTTCTTTTTTAGAAGAAGACTTTCTACTCTCTATTCTTATGATTTTTCTTCTTCTAATTTTCCCTCTTCTCTTCTCTTTTCTTCTTTTGTTTTTGTTGTTCTCCCTAAAAATGAAAGAAGAATGGAGTTTAAATAGGTGTGGAGTATTAAACCCCCCACTCTTCTTGAAAACTTAAGAGTCAATGTATGCATTAAACTATTTACCTTCCTAATGTGCCACCCAAGATGGCCAATGTAATTTCTTCTTTTTCTTTTTTCTTTTTCTTTTTCTTTTATCAAGATAAGATTAATTAAAAAGACTGCATTGCCCTTTTAGATGACCCATTTCTTTTATTCATTAATTGAATAATAGCTAAATGGGTCATCTGAAAATTTAAAATAAGCCCAAAATGTAGACCAAGACCCAAAATTCAAAAGGAGAATCAACCCACTAACACAAAATTCAAACTTCTAACTTATCTTAAAGATCAAACACAACAAATAAGGCAGAAAATAAAAATAAAATTCAAGCAAAAACTTTAACATGATAAAACTTAAAAGAACACTAACAAAATAATACAAAATTCGGCACCAAAATGACTTATATGGTTAAAAAAGAATGTGATAGTGACGGATTTGGATTTGGATAGAGGAGGAGAGGGGGAAAAGATTGACATAAATCCGTCACTATCACATTCTTTTTTAACCATATAAGTCAAATAGGAGTTTGTAAAATTAGCAAGTCAAGTATTTCATTTTTGGTGGTTATATAACAAAGAATTATTACAATTTTACTTGTATAAACTTTAATAAGATAATGTATCAAAATAAAATTAAGCAAGAAATTTACAAACAAATACCAAATTTTTATCTCTAGGTAGATCCTGCTTTGTTTAATAATTTCATCTTCCTCTCTGTAGGAACCCCATGAAGTGAACAAACATGCTGTAGAAGAAGAAACAACCTTCAAAAACAAATAACTTTGTAAGATAGTAATATTTTGACAAAAAGAAATATCATTTACATATTTATGATCAAAATAAACAACAACAATAAAAATAAAATATAGCCAAATATTGTTCTCATTTTGAGTATTGATGTCCTTCTTCATAACCTTTATGTTGCAAATCTAGACATTTTTAATTGGTGGCCTTGGATTAAATGACATAAAACTATATTTGCTTCGTTCAAATCATAATCAGAAGAAAAAAAAAGAATACATATCATTATGATTACCTTCTTCCATGTTTTGAATTTATGGAAAAAGATTACAGAATATATTGATGGTTAAGTGGAATGTTTGGGGAGTAATTAAAGGGGTTTAATGGGTTTAAATGAGATATAAGTTACAATTAAGGGAGAAGAAAAGGTGTAATTAAAAGAATTAAGTGGTTAGTTTTTCATTAATTTTGCAATTAGGAAAAAAATATTAAACTTCCGTAATTAGTACAAATTTTTAGTCAATCAATTATGTTGAAATAGCAAAATTAACATTCATATTCTAGTTACTGCCATTTTCATTGAGTTAATTAATCAATGACTTAATTCCAATATTATTTAACAATAATTTAACTGAAGAAATTATGTTCATGTTGTATCCTAATTGTACCATTATTTATTTAGCCGTTACACAATTTCTTAATTATTGTGTTTTTGATGTATCCTAATTGTACCATTATTTATTTAGTTGTTACACCGTTTCTTAATTATAGGAGTTAAATGTCTTTTTCTTATATCATGAATACATTTTTAATTTGTAATTAAAAATAAGATTAAAGCTCAAAAAATTGACAAAATAGATAAATATTAATAGAGGCCATTGGGAGGTGCCACATCAGTGTTTTCATATTTGGCTTTATATGGCTTTATATGATTATAGGAGGTGCCATATATATATATATATATATATAGATTGTTTATCATATGTACAAAATTTAATTATTTACTACATCTTTTAGACTATTGAACACATTCAAAATTTGAATATTATGGGTTCAAGTTCAAAATTCAATATCACCCATTCAATTTATTATATTTAGATTTATTATTTACATTATATAGTGAATTGTTTAATAAATGTACAGAATTTATGCCAACATTATATGATAGATTCTCCGGATTTTTTTTGTTAAAAAAATGAATTTATTTATCCCATCTAAATATACGAATCAGATTTGATCAATTCTAAAGAGTGAATAAAGTGTTAGTTATAATAGCTTATCTATTTTTATTTGAATTTCAGATAAGAAAATTTTGAAATGTCCTAAGAAATGAAACACTATGGATAATATTATGTACGTAAGCAAATTATTAATAGGAAAAATAAAAAAATGATAACGAAAGCAATTATTATACTAAAATAAATCATACTATGATACATTCACTAATAAATATATATGTTTGTTTTATTGACACACAATTACTTTATCTTATCTCAAAGAACACGTTAAAAGAATTAGGGTAAAAT